>PVKV010039301.1:0-13179 GCA_004027835.1 Alouatta palliata | reverse complement strand
ACAGAGTTTCGCTCTTGTTACCCAGGCTGGAGTGCAATGGCGCGATCTCGGCTCACCGCAACCTCCACCTCCTGGGTTCAAGCAATTCTCCTGCCTCAGCCTCCCGAGTAGCTGGGACTACAGGCACGTGCCACCATGCCCAGCTAATTTTTGTATTTTTAGTAGAGTCGGGGTTTCACCATGTTGACCAGGATGAGCTCGATCTCTTGACCTCGTGATCCACTCGCCTCGGCCTCCCAAAGTACTGGGATTACAGGCGTGAGCCACCGCACCCAGCCTTAAGTTTATTTTTGTTTTGTTTTTTTTAAGCCAACTATACTTTTGATGATACATAATAAAAATTGGGCTCTTGTCCATGGATTTCTACTAATTACAGTTTGCAGTTTAATTTCAGATAAATGTTAAAATTTGCTTCACAAAGATTAATTTATTTTTAATGAGACTTGAAGAAATGCTAATAGATTCTAATCCCTGAACAAAAGAAAAGTTCAGGCCAGAAAAATGGATAAAGTAGGCAAAATAGTAACTTTCAGATTTGAACTATTTATTTTGAATAACTACTTGGATTATTAAAAAATACATTTCTATATTCCCATTTACTTAATACAGTTTCTATGTGGTATTAAAAGTAATTTGTGACAGAGATTTCCTCAGGTAATTCAAGTCTAAGTGAGCACTGATACCAAAATAAACTCTTAAAGGTGAACTGGAAAATAGAGTATAGAAGGACTTATTCATTATTCTTTTATTCATTTGTTGAGTGTATGTTATACTTAGACTCTGTAGGAGTCAAGGAGGGGCTAGATGAATGTGAGTGAGCAGAGATGGAGAGTAGAACATATTTTAGGCGCATGTGACTTTTCTGCAAAAGTACTGGGAAATAACATGAAGCATTTAAGGACATATCGGTAATTTGATGTATTTGGAATATAGGATTCCAAAGGGAGAGGATCAAAAGGAGAAATTGATATAATAATTGTTATGCTAAAAATATTAGTGGACTAATATAGGGCTTTAGGCAGAGAAGAAATCTACTTTCACCTTTGACTTAGATATATCAGTCTGTCTGGATGTCCGGCTGAAAATTGGGATATCAATTAATTAATCCTAATGGTTGATGAGAGATGTGACAGTGAGGGGTGAGGAAAATAAAATGGGTTCAAGAGATTTAAAAAATAAAGTCAGGAGGTCATGTATTGGTGAGAGATTAGACTCAAGAAGTGAGGGAGTGGATATAGTAAAGTGTGTCTCCCACATGGGCAAGTGCATCCATTGTAGGGCCAGGTGCAAAGATAACAGCAAAACATATTTGATAGGTAATAAATATAATGCATCCAGTTTGGAATATTCTCAGTTTGAGGTGCTTAGTGGTAAATCAGGCAGCTATATCTCAGAGAAAGTATATATAGATGTTGGTAACCACATTAGAACTTGGAAATAATATATGAATTTGGAATAATTTGTACAATAACTAAAGTCAAGTGATGTATAATACCACCCAGAGAATGTTGCAAGAGAGCACATACGTTACATTACAAGAGAAGTCAAGAAGGAGGCCTAATATGACATTAACTTTTAATAAGACTAGAAGAGTAGCCTAGAACAGAGACTGATAGGGAGAAATAGAATGGAAAGAGAAGCAGAACAGAGTCAGGTCCTAGAACTTAATGGAGGAGAGAGTTTCAACAAAATGGAAGTGACGAGCAGTTCAAAGGATGCAAAGAATTTAAAAATGATGGTCACTAAACAGTATTCATTGTATGTTTCAACAAAGAGATTATTTTTAACTTTTGCCAGATCAGCTATATTGAAATGGAAATAGTCACAGATTGAAGCATGAGTGAGAAGAATAGAGCAAAAAGAACAAACAGTCCAAGGTCCCAGAAATAATAGGAGGTGATAGGAACAGATTTTTAAATGGATGGTTTACCTTTATTAGGAGAATGTTCAAGACAGGAAGGAAAGAAGTAAAGCTAAAACAGAGGCATACATGCTCATAACAAAAGAGACAAGAAGTTAAAAGTCTTTCTCTCTGATAAATTTTATTTTCTCTGTAAAGGAACACGTAAGAATTTGTAAGGATAAATGAGGGAGACAGGCAAGATTTTGAAATAAACACTGTGAATAATGAAAAAGGAAGACTAATGAAAGGATTTGAGGGGAAATATTAAGAATATTGATTGGATGACAACATTATTTAAAATAACATGGTCCAAACTGTTCCATTTTAGCATCTTTAGCTTATTTGAATCAAGGAAAAATGTTACAATAATATTTTGGAGGTAATTGTGATTAGTGGACAGGATTTTGGTCTTTTCATGTTTATCCAACTAAGATATAACAATAAGAACATTTATTTTGATGAGTTTTAATGAATAATAGATGTCTATTTCAAGAGGGGAGATTGGCATATGTTTCTATCCTCTTTCCCCACAAATTTCACTGTATCAACAGTAAAGATATTTAAAAACATCCATAATAGCACATGGAATAAAAGAGGACTGACACAAGGACCAGATGCTGTGATAGAATTCAGAAAACCTATGGGGTTATATTGTTGGCTAAACCAGAGCAGAAGAAGCTGCACGGTGAGAGTGCCTAGACCAGGAAGCAGTGATAGAAGAGTAGCGGGTGTGTACAGGGTTTCCTCTTGACAGAATCTCGGAGATCCTCTTAAGTCTGGAACTGCATTTGGCCTGTATAGAGTCTAAGGGAGGACTATGGTAACTAATCAGAAAGAGACTGGAGGAAGAGTGGGGCTGGGAGGATGGAAAGTAGTCAGAGTGATTAAATCATGGTACAAAGACCAGCAGCTCTCCTCATCCCGTTCTCAGGTCCCTCTATAGACATTGATATTAAATCAAGATGTGTTCCTTCTGAATCTGAGAAATCTAAGAAAGGTCAAGCCTTCCATTGCACACATTGTTACCCAAGTATAAAGTGCTTTATATTTTTGCATTTGGAGATCACTTTCTGACAACACAAGCTAAAGTGAAGTATGAGAGTTAACATATCTCACCACTCATGCCCACCTTACTGTCAGCTGTTTCATTCAGTGCAGACTTAAAAAAAGTGGAGGAAAATTATGTAGCCACCAGTGTTATACCATGTAGTATTTTCATTAAATTCAAAAAAGCATTTGAAGAAATTCAACACCAGGACCACATAGTAACAATTACTGTCCACTAGAGTAACTGAGGTGATGTGGGGAAAAGAAGAACTTTAGAGTAACATTTAACTAGTTTACACGGAAATAGGCAAGATAATATTAAATCTATAAAAGACTTGTAAGGGGAAAGGGAAGTTTATAGTCAAAGTGTAACATTAAATAGTGATACTGTTTTGAGTGTTAAATGAAGTTACAGAAAAGAGAAACCACTATATTTGCAGATTATTTGGTAGTGTGTCAAAAATAAGATAAACTGATGGATGGATAGAGTGATGGAAAAATGAATAGATATATGGATAATGTAGAATGCAAGTAGTAGGTTGAGACATTCACCTTTGCCAGGCGCGGTGGCTCACGCCTGTAATCCCAGCAATTTGGATGTCCGAGGCGGGCAGATCATGAGGTCAAGACATCGAGACCATCCTGGTCAACATGGTGAAACTCCGTCTCTACTAAAAATACAAAAAAATTAGCTGGGCGTGGTGGCGCGTGCCTGTAGTCCCAGCTACTCGGGAGGCTGAGGCAGGAGAATTGCTTGAACCCAGGTGGCGGAGGTTGCAGTGAGCCGAGGTCGCACCACTGCACTCCAGCCTGGCGCCTGGTGATGGAGTGAGACTCTGTCTCAAAAAAAAAAAAAAAAATTATCAAAATAAAAGTTGACAGGGAGGTAGTTTGTAACTTTTCCCAGTATATCTATTTTCTTTCCCCTTAAATTTGAGCTGATCTTGTTACTTGCTTTGAGCAAAGGAAGGAAAGTGACTGTGTGCCAGTTCTGAGCCTAGGTCTCGGGAGACTTAGGTGCTTCTACTCTCTTTCTTTGCAACTTACTTCTGCTTCCAGAACACATCAAGACTAGTCAGCTGGAAGAGGGAAGACCACATTGAGCTAGGCTGAATCGTTCAGTCTGAGTAAACCTAGACCAAGCAGCCTCCAGCTGACCAGGGAGTTGATTTAGACACATAAAAAAAGCCCAGACAAGATCAGCAAAACCACTCAACCAACTGGTAGATTTGTGAGACATAATAAATGGCTGTTGTTTCAAGCCACTGGGTTCTGAAGTGTCTTGCTTTCTGAATAAAAAAGAAAAAAGACAAAGTGAAACCTCTAGACCTTAAAACTTGGAATATCTTCTTTGACCATGATAGGTTCATGAACCTGGGATTATATTTTAATCTCTATGGGCCTGATCACATTATTTGGTTCAGCAGAGAATAAACAACGCTACTTACTGATTCTCATCAAGACAGGTAGAAAAAAAGTAGATACAAGTAGAAGTAAATATTGCAAAATTTGTGACGATTTACATATATTAGAAGTTCCAATTAATCTAATGAACTGAAAACACGGTAGCCTATTCTTTCTTTCTCAAGTCAATGAAACTAAAGAAAGTAATTTTTAAAAATAAATAATGCATTGCAAAATAAGAAAGTTTTCTCTACTAGAATTCATGACAGATAACAGAAAAAATAAAATAATAACATAGAAAAAGGAAGTAATGGTCATAAACATACATAGGAGAGGAAAGTGAAAAACGAGGCAGGAGCTACTTTGAACAGGAGGTTGTTCCAATCGATGGATAAGGCAATTGATTGTGGCAGCACAACAGTGGTAGCCAGGAAGTCTGCTGTTTCCTCCTCCACTGGGCTTCAAACAGTAATCAAGGCATTGTTGTGCAGGGGCGGTATAACTGGATGGTGAGGTTAAAAAGTCAGCACAGTGTTTGAGATCACTTGTGATCCCAGAAGAAATAGAGAGAATTTTTATATACAATAAAATGCCCCACACTTCCTTCGATCCTACCAAAGACAAACAGTAATATAAACCTTCCTAGCTCTTTCTGTCCCTCCTATCAGTTTTGCAGAGATAAAAAGACATATTAGCATTCTAACTACAAATTGCCACCACCAAGAAGAATTACCAAATAACTGAGAAAAGATAATATCACGAGAGAGACTCATACACTCAATAAACAGAATTACATTAAAAGCATGTTAGATTATATGAAAACTTGTTGGTTATAATGTTAGAATAGGTATAATTAATGTCCTCAGAAAGGTAAGTTACTGTATCCATAAGAAGATTTTAAAAGATATTATTTGAAATTTAAAATTTAATGATTAGATTATTATATTAGTAGAAAAATAGACATTGCTGAAGAGCATGTAGCATGCTGTAAGTTTATATTGCAATTTTTAGGACAGTAAGCTAAAATAGAGGTGAACGTTTTAAGATAAAAGTTAATATATACGGAGGTAGATGAGTCATTGAAACATTACTTAACTATAATGCTAGAAAAATAAAAGTGTTAAAAATAAGAATATAAAGAATACTAAAAAATGCAGTGACATTTATTAAAAGCGTTAAAGCATAGAATTCACCTATATGACATTATGAGAGGCATCCTGAAATCAAGTCAAACGGGGAGAGTGAAAAAAGGTAAAAATCACATACAAGATGAGTGCTTACAAAAAGAAAGAAAACAAAGTGTATCCCAAGATAAAGTGCTTTAAAAAGAATAAAATAAATACATATATTTTGGCAAGAAGGAAATTTATCAAGAAGGTAGGATAGTTATTAAACCATACACTATCATACTTGTGAGGTATATAAAATAAAAATTGATAAAATCATATTGAGAAATTTATGCATAAATAACTATAGATAGAAACACTTTTCTTCAAAAATTGATGAAGAGTACCAAAAAATGTAAATCTGTATAGGGTTTATGATAACAACCTTGTGTAAAATAAGTAAACTGTCCTAGAAGTGCGTACACATTCTTTAGAGAAAACAAGAAAGAGTCATATAAACAGAACGAGTATTAGCTCAGGGCATACAGATATAAGTTTAATAAAAATAAAAATTAACTACATGTAGGCAAACTATTTCATCTTGTAATATTCCTAATGTCCATACTAATCCAGGTAATTAATTTAAACTAATATTGTACTCTTATTCACTTTATAGAGATTGGTTTATGATTAGTTGTGTGAACTATGCTAGTGCCTGAGCATAAAGTGAGGTGTTCTCAGAAAATTCCTGACAAGGTTTGATATCTAGCACTTGACTAAGTGATAATGGCCTGTTTAAATACTTCCTCACCAAACCTGCCATGTTTAATTCTTTTGGACCATCTCTTGTCTCTGTGATACTTTATTATTTTGGAATATGTAGAAAAGCTATTTTCCATGTATTGCAAGTTTGAATGTTTAAGTGATGATTTTGTGTGTGTGTGTGTGTGTGTGTGTGTGTGTGTGTGTGTTTTACCCCTTCTTTAGCTTTCTTTGGTCAGGTGTTATTAATGCACTGCTTTGTACCTCACTTTCGCCTTCTTTGACTCCTCTTCAATCCTACCCCCAACCTTTATGACATATAAATGGAATATCTTCACAGCTGTACCCTCATCTTACTTTTTATAATGAAAAGAAGTACAGAGATAGTGTAATTTCTCTCAATAGTCTTAGATTTTGTCTTTCTAATTAAAAGGTATTTGATCAACCATTCAGGGCAACAAATATTAATTCAGATAACCTCATCTCCCTTACTTCATATCATACCCAATTATAAGTTTTCTGAATTGCAGCTCTAAATATATAAGTGAAAAATAAGTTTTTTTTTTTGAAGAAAATCTGGAAGAATATCTTCGAACTTGCAATAGGCAGATGTGTGATAAATAGAACATTAAAATGTCTAGATCATGTGATATTTTTTATAAATTGGGTGATTATATCAATAATTTATCTTCAGCAGTAATCATGAAGAGTGGTAATGTAACAGAGTTAGAGATCAATATTATAAATTTGATATATTCTGAATATAAGACATTGGTTGGATAGTGGAGTGTTTGAGAATCTAGATAAAATCCATATATATCTACCAATTTTGTATTAGTATGAATTATATTAATACAGTTTCCTTTGGTGTTTTTATGCATGAATGTATCCAACATATCCAACCAATGTCTTATATTCAGAATATATCAAGAACTTTAACAAATTAACAGGAAATAGATAACCCTACAGAAAAATTGGCAAAGGACTTAACTACACACTTGACAAAAGAGATCACCAAACGGATAATAAAAATTATTAAAATTTAATTTGTTGCAAATTCAACCCCCAATGTCGTACCATTACTCATCTGCCAGAGAAGTTACTATTAAAAAGACAGACAATACCAACTGTTAGGGAAGATGAGGGATTACTGTAACTCTTACACAGTGTTAGTAAGAGTATAAGTTAGTAGGTATTTGTCAATCCCTATTAAAGCTGAATAGCTGCATATCTTATTACCAAGCAACTATACCTCTAACTATATAGCCAACAGTTATGTTTATGTATGTTTACTAAAAAACACATACAGGTGTTTTTAATAGTGCTTTTCATAATAGTCACACACTGTGGACCAGCCAAATGGTTTTGGCTGGATCAAAACATTATGATATGCTCATACAGTGGAACACTATTTAGAGATGGATGTGTGTAAACTAAAACAACAACAGTATGGATGAATATCACAAATAACATTTTGAGCAAGAGTACACAAATTGTATTTCTTCCATGTAAAGTTGAAAACAAAAAACATTAGTCTATGATGTTAGAGGTCAGAATAGTGTTTACTCTTCTGGGGGTTGTTATTTTGTATTGAAGGAATACAGGACACTTTTAGATGCTGAAGGTATCCTGTTTATCTAGATGCTTAATCCATGAGTGTGTTTAGATAAAGGCTATCATTTGTAACTTTTGTACATTTTTGTGTTTGTTATAATGCAATAAAATATAAAAAGAAGGAAGAAGAGAAAGAACGGAAATAAGGAAGAAGTGATGAAAGACACATTCATGCATAAAAACACCAAAGGTAACTGTATTCATATAATTAATACTCTTACAAAATTGGTAGATATATACAGATTTTATCTGGATTCTGAAACCCTCCACTACAATCGTAATAGCATATGTAATATATAAAAATTTGGGTTTACTCAGCCAGGTACAGTGGCTCATGCTTGTAATCTAAGCACTTTAGGAAGCCAAGGTGGATGGATCATGAGGTCAGGAGTTCGAGACCAGCCTGACTAACATGGCAAAACCTCGTCTCTACTAAAAATACAAAAATTAGCCGTGCGTGGTGCACCTGTAATCCCAGCTACTCAGGAGGCTGAGGCAAGAAGTTGCAGTGAGTTGAGATCATGTCACTGCACTCCAGCCTAAGTGACAGAGCAAGACTCTGTCTCAAAAAAAAAGGTGGCGGGGGGTACTCAAATTTTATCAAAAACAAACAACATTATAATGTAGTAAAGAGCTCTCCTTGAAAATGCTTTTTCCCTATTAAAGCAAATCTAACAGAAATCAGTTAGTATAGTTTTATTTGCAAATAGTATTGACCTATGATAATTTATTTAAATATATTTACACACTTAAATTTTAACATTTATTTTTAACAGTCACACAGTTAACACCTGATTGTTGGAACCATTTTCTTTGTCTGTCAGGTTAAAATACATAAACTTAATTGTATTATTGTTCTTCTCTCACTAGTCCTCAGTCATTTTCAAACCCTTTGTCATTATCAACTCACAAAGTGAAAACATTAAAAACGTTTTTACTGAATTGTTGTCCCAAAACAAAAACAAATATGATACATAGATTACTAATCAAAATTGTAAATTTGCTAGGGAGTGAAAATGCATTCTCATGTTAAAAATTATTTCACTGATCTCTGCCTCTGTTAAGTAAAACTTTGAGAGATAAGGAAAACTGTTGTCTCTTTGCTAGATCCTCATTTCCTCAAATGTCAATTCAATTTGCAGAAGCTTAAAGAGAGAAAGCAAAGTATTCTGCTGCGATTCTTTATGAACTGCGTCAAACTGTACAACTGCTAATTTTCCTGAACAGAAGAAACTAATTTTACAGTCTCTTTTAGAGAACAGAGGAGATTTCTTTCTTCTTGACATTAGCATAGTTCTTCACCATGCGGTGCCTAACAGGCGAATGCAGCAACATTATTTTATTTTCTTTATCATTTATTTTGCTTTCTTATAACCTAAATTTTGTAGAACTCAAAACTTTCCATCGCTTACTGTCTTACAAAGATCCAAGTTATTAAAGCAGATGCCAAAAAAACATATTTTTATCCCAGACTTCAGTTGTGTTCATCATATTAGTGAACATTTACTTAAAAATGTACCTCAATTAAAATAAAATGGTCCTCATGCAAATCATGTTTAAGCAAGTTAATACTAGAGGGATAGCACATATTCCAACTTTTAGTATGGATAACTATAGTTCATGTACTTACAAGGTCATTCTCAGGTATTATTATTATACTACATGTGTCAGCAATATTTGATGCATACAATTACTTCTCGCTGGAAACACTTTTCTCACTGGGGTGCTAAAACATGTGATCTGTTTTCCTTATTGCTGGACTCCTCTCATTCTCTTATCAACTTGCTTCTTTTCAGCTTTTAAATCTTCTCTGTCTATATAAACTACCTAGGTGTCCTCATCCACTCTTACAGTTTCAAGCATTTAAATATTCCTAAGCTCCAAAGTTATATCTAAAATGTAGTACCTTTCCCCTATTTTTTTTTTTATCATTGATGAATTTACTTAGATATGTAATAGACATACGAAACTTAAGTCTGAATTGAACCATTTTTCATACTTTCGCTATCTTGGTTTAACTTTGCAAAATCTTTCATCAGCATTTTTGCACCTGCCTCCTAACTGGCTTGTTTCACTATGTCTGACTTCATCTTCTACTACTCTTGGTCACTCTACTCAAGCCATACTTTTTCCCTTGTTTTTCTTTAAAAACATCTAATTCATGTTTCTTCCAAATTTTACACTAGTTATTCTACCTGAAACAGGCGTCCGTAGCTATCTTCATGGAACTCTCCCTGTGCTCTTGTAAGCCTTTTCTAAAATGCCAAATTTTTCATTAAGCTTATCCTGACTGCTTTATGTAAATTTCAAACTTCCCAAACCCAACCTGACACCCCCAATTTCGATTTTACGCTCTAACTTTTTCCAGAGCTTTATTACCCACTATGTATTATATTATTTGCCCATTGTGCTTACCGTTTCCACCTACTAGCATGTAAGCCCAATATAGATTTGCATCTGTTTTGTCCCCAGAATCTATCTCAATGTTAGACACATATTAGTAGCTCAAAAATAATTGCTGAATTAATGAATGAAGAAAGTATTTTCTGGTCAGCCTGAAGACTTTGTTAGCCACAAAATATTGACTTGAAATTACTCATTTATAAAGATCCCAAATTTATATTTAGCTACCATTGTTAGGGTAGGGATGCTATTTAGTGGTATTGTTCATAAGCATAATGACATACGTATAAATAAATAAAGACATCTTCTCATCTTAATTCTAAACAGAATGTGGTCCTCTCTGTCAAAATGAGTTTAAATTATGTTTTATTTAACATGTAAACTTGAACATATATATTTCACATTACTCTTTCACAAAAATACTGTATTAAAATCACTCTGTGTGTGTGTGTGTGTGTGTGTGTGGGTGTGGGTATGTATACGTATATATACATATATATAAAACTTGGCTCATTGCAACCTCTGCCTCCCTGTTGGAGTGATTCTCCTGCTTCAGCCTCCCGAGTAGCTGGGATTACAGGTGTGGGCGACACGCCCAGCTAATTTTTGTATTTTTAGTAGAGACAGGATTTCACCATCTTGGCCAGTCTTGATCTCTTGACCTATGAATCTGCCTGCCTGGGGCTCCCAAAGTGCTGGAATTACAGGCATGAGCCACCTTGTCCAGCCAGGTTTTTTTTCTTAATAACAATTTATGTCTTTCCCACATCCAATCCAAAATACATTCATTTAGTAAGAATATAATATTTTTCATAGTTTTGAGATACATCAAAGTTGTATTCTTTTTTTTTTTTTTTGAGACGGAGTCTTGCTCTGTTGCCCAGTTGAAAGTGCAGTGACATGATCTTAGCTCAAAGTCTGCCTCCCGGGTTCAAGCAATTCTCCTGTCAGCCTCTCAAGAATTTTTTTAATGGCATTCATACCATAAATAAAAAGTAAAACTATCTCTATCTACACATGATAGAATCTTGTATGTAGAAAAAGCCAAATAGTCCATGCAAAATCTATTAGAGCTATTAAACAAATTCAACACACAATTGCATATAACACACACAAAAATAATAAAAAATATAAAAGGAAAAGCATATATACGGAATTAACACAATTGCATATAACCCAAATATATGTATATAAAACTTTCACATATATATGTGTGTGTGTGTGTGTGTGTGTGTGTGTGTGTATATATATATGTATGTATGTATTTTGAGACAGAGTCTCACTCTGTTGCCCAGAATGGAATGCATGATCTTGGCTCTCTGCAACCTCTGTTTCCTGGGTTCAAGTGATACTTCTCTGTCTCAGCCTCCTGAGTAGTTGGGATTATAGGCACCTGCCACCATGCTGGGCTAATTTTTGTTTTTTAATAGAAATGGGGTTTCTTTAATTTCTTTTCTTCTTTCTTTCTTTCGTTCTTTCTTTCTTTTTTTTTTTTTTTTGAGATGCAGTTTCACTCTTGTTGCCCAGGCTAGAGTGCAATGGCATGATCTCGGCTCACCACAACCTCAGCTTTGTGGGTTCAAGTGATTTTCCTGCCTCAGCCTCCCGAGTATCCTGGATTCCAGGCATGTGCCACCACGCCTGGCCAATTTTGTATTTTTAGTAGAGATGGGGTTTCTCCATGTTGGTCAGTCTGGTCTCGAACTCTCGACCTCAGGTGATCTGCCCGCCTCAGCCTCCTAAAGTGCTGGGATTACAGGCGTGAGCCATTGCGTGCAGCTGAGATGGGATTCATTATATATATATATATATATATATATATATATATTTTAACATTCCCCCAACCCTTGCCCTTGGCAAACTGAAAAGATATGAGTTCTTGATAAGCTTAATTCACTCTATAATTACATCATTTCCAAACAAGAATGTCAATGCATAATAAAGTCTTCAGCAATGAGAGATCCACATCTCTATACTTTTTAATTTTGTGACAACATGAAAAGTTTCACAGTTTCATCTTATTTTTTAAAAATTCAGTGAAGTGTGTTCACAAAACCTCAAATGTGTCTTCTTTTCTGTGAACACTTTGGTTTGGTTCCTTTCCTCTGGCAATTACATTAACATTTAATAAAATGCAGATTATGAATAAGTATTCAAAATGGTAATTTTCAAAAAGATTGTGTCTACGAGGTGGAACAAATACTAAAGGTAGGAGAATGGACTCCAGTGAGTACTTCAAGATACGTGGTAATGTGTAAATTGTTTAATGGGTGTCTTTCCATGTAAATTAAATTCTATTCTTAACGAATGTCTTCTCTGGAGTATTTTGCTATCATTTACTAACTATTTTGAGAGGTCTGTCAATGTGTTGTAAAATGGAATAAAAGGTTTTGTTAGAAAAGATGACATCAAATAACTCTTCAAGGATTATATTTGCAGAACAGCAATTCATGGAAAAATTCAGATCCATCAATTTCCTATGAGAAGTAAATGATTCATTTGCATTGTTTGTTACATAGTAAGTAAACAAAGCTTTTTTCCTGTGAAGTAAGACCCATTCATGGCGTACTATTTTAATTCTATTATTTTGCTTCTTGAATTCAAATAAAATTGCACAAAACTTACTTAGCTTTATTAACTCCTTTATTGTCTAAAATAATGTTACAACTTATGAACCTTCCTTTGGGAATCAGTGAGCCCTTCATGGATGAGTACTGAGTGAATCTGAATTACTGTGTATCTTTTTTTTTTTTTTTTTTTTTTGAGACGGAGTTTCGCTCTTGTTACCCAGGCTGGAGTGCAATGGCGCGATCTCGGCTCACCGCAACCTCCGCCTCCTGGGTTCAAGCAATTCTCCTGCCTCAGCCTCCCGAGTAGCTGGGACTACAGGCACGTGCCACCATGCCCAGCTAACTTTTGTATTTTTAGTAGAGACGGGGT
>PVKV010039300.1:0-13176 GCA_004027835.1 Alouatta palliata | reverse complement strand
GACCTCATGTCCCACATGGCCTCCAAGGAGTAAGACCCCTGGACCACCAGCCCCAGCGAGAGCACGAGAGGGAGAGGCCCTCACTGCTGGGGAGTCCCTGCCACACTGAGTCCTCCACCACACTGAATTGAATTGCCCCTCCTCACAGTTTCCATGCAGACCCCTTGAAGAGGGAAGGGCCTAGGGAGCCCCACCTTGTTGTGTACCATCAATAAAGTCCCCTGTGCTCAGCCAAAAAAAAAAAAAAAAAAAAGGATCAACAGAGAGATTACATAAGGAAGAAACTCATTATAGTATCTGTTTATAGCACTTTTATTTGCTCATTGACTAAATATTTATGTTAAGCACTGTCTATGTGCCAGGCACTATACCCAGCTACAGAAAAAAAAAAAAAAATGAATGACATATCCCCTACCATCTAGTAGTTCAGTTTCCTGGGGAAATGAGACATAAATAATCAACTGTAATAGGGCTGAACTTGACCCTAAAGGAGTGAAGTGGAAAAAGCACATAATTTGCTCTGTCCAGGATAGTTAGGATATTGGGGCTTAAAGTGTAAGTTGGGGTTCACCAGGCAGAGAGGGACACAAAAAATACTCCAGGAAGACAGAACAGTATGTTCAAGGCAACTACAAGCAGCTCAGCATGATTTCAGCTCAGGTTGCAGTTGGGGCGTGGCAGGATATGAGGCTAGAAAGGCAAACATAAGCCCAAACGGCATGCATAACTGCCTTGTAATATCACACTTACCTTCTCACTGCATTATAGAAATGTCTTATTCACCAACGTCTCCCTAACTCAGTGTGTGCCATGAATAGGTCTTCAAATAACAGTATATTAACAGCCCAACAATCTTTTTAAATGTAATTTTATGTCATCATAATCAGTTGCAAAACTAGGTCAAATTGTATTAAGCTGCTACTTGGCCTTTTTTAAAACTGATGTAATGACTGCCCTCTAGTGGTTATAAAACAATAAACGTTTCTATCAGTCAATGCCGGCAGCTTTCACTCTCAAATAAGAAAAATAAGGGATGCCCTTTGATATTTTTATATTCTATTGTATTTTATTTTAAAACCAATGTTGGTTACAAGGTGTAATATGTCTTCACTCACTAATAGCTTGCCATCCAGTTTGACAATGAGTGGTCTCTGACAACACGGTTTATTTTATTATTACAAATACATCACATAGACTATGGTTTATGATTTAATTTATTCTGAAAGTAGATATGATCTAACTTTTTTGAAATAGTAGGCTGCTTAAGTTTAATAACACAGATAATAATATAAATAATACAAATTAAATTCCCCATACACTAATACTAATTATACCTAACAAATATATTACCTTTTCTGTTAATAACTTACATACATTTCACATGTATTATCTCAAAAAAGTCTCTGCTACAAACCTGTGTTTACTTTCATTCTTCAGAGTTACAGACTGAATTTCTTCAGGCATAACAAGACTTACAATAAAGTTATGAAATATAGCTTGTTGCTGTAATAGGAAAAATAAGAAAACATTCTAAGATGATAAACAGAGAAACTGTTAAATTACATTTATATGATGACTATTACATAACCATTAAAATTATATTTTCAAAGAATAGTGAGTTAAAGAAATAGCAATGATTCGTTTCTAAGTGGAAATAGAGGGACTTGGAGCTATACCTAGAGCATCTCAACCATGGGTGGAAATAAACACATCAACAAAGAAAAGCCAGGAAAGTAATGCAACTGAACATGAGGAGTGCTGGTTTCACTGCAGTACAATTCCAGGTGATTTTCATTTTTTCTTAATACTTTTTTTCTATGTATTTCATGATATCTATATTGTGCATGTGTAAATTTAATTACAGAAGTCCAAAAAAATTAAAAGCAAATGAAGTTGTCTCCTTTGATAAAATTGTACACATGAAAGAGAAGGAATGCCCCTCAAAGTATCTTTCCAGATGTCCTCTGTAGCTGAATTACAGACCCTGTAATAGATTTTCTATTCTGGAGGGCGAGTTTGCTTGTCACAAAAGCATCTTCCAGGGTATTCCTTACCTACAAATATTCTTAAAAGGGGCCCATGGACCTTCAGAATCAGAAGATGAGTAAGTGCAATTTTGCTTTATCTCCTGTATATAAATATCAGTCAAAACAAACTCTCCAAGAACTTTCCCTTGGAAAAATTACATCAGTCTGAGTTTTGTTCCATTGGATGGCCCTTTTCTAAAAAAATTTTTTTAAAGAGATGGGGTCTTGCCATGTTGCCCAGGCTAGTCTCAAACTCCTGGGCTCAAGCAATCTTCCTGCCATCCAGACCAGGCACAGTGTCACTTTTGACTGCAAAGTATAAAAGCACTGAGAGTATTGCACTACAGAATGGTAAATTTGATATACAATTTTATATTAATTTATATTCAACGATTGCCAAAGTTACAGATGTTGCTTATATTTCCTAAAATGGATCATGACCTAAACAATGTTTATGAACACCTCTTTTCCATTTTTTATATTTTATCCTCAAATTTTGTTGTATATGCAGTAGTTGTCATAATGCCTTTCTTCTAGAGACTTTCTACAATGCCTTTTTTTAAAGATTAAGTAGAAAACTTTCCAAGAATCTCAAATAATTTTAAAGAAATGTATACATCATCCACTCCATCTAACTCTTTGTATTAAAGATGAAATCCAAGTACTTTTAAAATGGCATTGGTTAAAGCTTCCAATGTCCATGGAAATAAAACTAGTATTTAGCCTTTTTTGGTTTCTTCAGCCCAGCAAAGAAGAACAAAAATTATATTTGCAGAAAGTGAGAGCTATGTAATATGCATTCACTCAATACAACTTTATTGAGTACCTCTTAAATCATTTCTGTGCTTCGGATGAGGGACTCCAACAGAGATCAAATACAATCCCACTAATCAAAACATTTAGCCTGTGAGATCTTAAAGACTGGTAAACAGTTAACTACAGCAAAATGTGACAAGGGCTGAACACAGATTATAACAGATTGTCTAGAAGGGCCATCTACTCCAGACTTTGAGCTGTGAAGACAGGCCTTCTGGAAGATGTGACTACCAAAGGGAGAGCTGAAGGATGGGTCAGACAAGCAAGGATGGAAGAGGAAGTATTTCAGGCATTAGAAACAGCATGTGTCAAACTCAGCCTGCCTGGCCCTTATTTCATAAATCTCGAAACAGTGCTTCCAGGCAGGAGACCAATTGGAAGCCCACTTTTATGACACCTCTGCTCCTTCCTGAAACCCTACTTAAATGACAATTCAGGATTAAAAAGGAGAGATACCAGGCAAGCATGGGGCCTTATGCCTGTAATCTCAGCACTTTGGGAGGTTGAGGCTGAGGGATCATCTGAGGTTGGGAGTTCGAGACTAGCCTGGGCGACATGGTGAAAAATGCTGTCTCTACTGAAAATACAAAAAGAATTATCCAGGTATGGTGGCGGGCACCTGTAATCTCAACTACTCAGGAGGCTGAGGCAGAAGACTCACTTGAACCCAGGAGGCAGAGTTTGCAGTGAGCCGAGATCATGCCACTGCTCCCCAGCCTGGGTGACAGATCGAGACTCCATCTCAAAAAAAAAAAAAACAAAAGAAGAAAGAAACAGAGAGATACTCTAGATGTCTCAATTGTTGTAAATAGTAATAAAATAAAAGGAGGAGTACAAGGACGAAGAGAAAAGAAGGGAAGACAGCGCCAAAACTTTGAAGGTCAGAAAGCAGGTAATGAAGTCGTAACTGATTTAGATATCAAAGAAATCTAAAACCTATGCTGGCCATAGGGGAAGCCTAAAGCTAGCCAGTCTTTCCTGCAAAACCAGAAAGGCCCAGGTTTGAAAGACATCCAGCAGTTCTGGAAACTAGCGGGAAAGATAAGACTGAAACAGGATTAGTTGGAAGTCTGTTAGACAAACAGTTAAACCTCAGATCCAAATGTCATACAGTACAGCTGGACCACTCTTTTGCCAAAGCAGGAACATTTAACTGTAAAACTAAGAATAAAAGAGACCAGCTGAGCCAACATGATGAAACCCTGTCTCTGCTAAAAATACAAAAAGTTAGCCTGGCATGGTGGCGCACACCTGTAGTGCCAGCTACTTGGGAGGCTGAGGCAGGAGAATTACTTGAACCTGGCAGGTGGAGGTTGCAGTGAGTCGAGATTGTGCCACTGCGCTCCAGCCTAGACAAGAAAGCAAGACTCCGTCTCAAAAATAAATAAATAAATAAAATAAAAGAGAATTTCCTTTTTTTCTTTTTCTTTTTTTTTTTTTTTTTTTTTTTTTTTTTTTTTTTTTTTTTTTTTTTTTTTTGATGCAGATTCTGATGTAAAAAGAGAATTTCTTTAACCCGTTAAAAGGCATTTAGTGATTGCTGAGGGCTTGCTGCTGAGATAGCCCTTTCAGGACCCAGGGAGTCTTTCCCCAGCTGACTGGAATGTCAGTGGGTGACAGCTCTCAGCTGAGTCACTCTCCAAGCATTTCCCGCAGGCCCAGAGCGCCTCACACGGGGCCACACCCAGTCCCTGAGGGCCACCCTTATCCAGTGTCTGGTTGATGTGGGGGTCTAAAGTCCTGGCCCCTTTGCTTCAAGGTAGGACCATTTTGAAAGGCATGACTGCACCCCGGCAAGAAACAACCAAAAAAGTGTTATAACTTTTTAAAAGATACCATTTACAAAAATAAAATTTAAATAACAATGATGAATCTGTAAAAAGATATGCAATCCTTTTCTGGAAAAAAAGATTAACATATTGAAAGATATTTTAAAATAAATAAATGTATGTATATACCACATCCTTGGATTTGAAACTCAATATCATGTCAGTTCTTCCCGTTGATATTCAACATTAATGCAATGCCAACTAAAACACTAAAGGGCTGTTTGTGAAACTTGACAAGCAATTCTAAAAAATTATGTGAAAGAGGAAAGAACAAGAATAGCGCAGATACCCCTGTGTCCAAAAACTAATGTAGAGGTACTTGCCCTACCAAATAACAAGACTTTTGGGGTTTTTCTCTCTTTTTTTTTGAGACATAATCTTGCTCTGTCACCCAGGCTGGAGTACCGTGCAACCATCTTGACTCACTGATTCAAGTGATTCTCCTGCCTCAGCCTCCTGAGTAGCTGGGATTACAGGCATGCACCACCACACCAGGCTAATTTTTGTATTTTTAGTAGAAACAGGGTTTTCCCATGTTGGCCAGGCTGGTCTCAAACTCCTGGCCTCGAGCGATCCACCGACCTCAGCCTCCCAAAGTGCTGGGATTACAGGCATGAGCCACTGCAGCCAGCAAAAGCTCTTATAATTAAGATAATGTGGTACTGGCACAGGATACATATCAAAATCAATAAAATGCATATTAAAAATCAAAATACATATAAAAATAAAAACTCATGCAAATAAAGAAACCTGATTTACAGCAAAGCAAGCATTGCAAACCTGTCAAGCAACAATAGCTATGGTAACCATGAACATGCACCACTCAGATTTCCTTTCAAGAGGTAACCTGTGCCAAAGAGTGTATTGGCTGATGGCCCCTACCTGCTGTACTTTCTGCATCCACCATGGTGTTCACATCAATGCCTTTCTCCCCCCAGGCTGCTCCCAGTGACTGAAAATTGTGGAAGACTGTGGAAAATCATGAGTGTACTAGAAACAGTTCTTACTCAGTGAGGCACTTCTCTGGTGGACTGTCTTTACTTGGGGGAGGCCTCAATAGGACTGGGCAAGACTTCCTTTCTCAGAACTACTTCTTCCTTCCCATGCTCCTTTCACATGTGTCAGACCCACATTG
This sequence comes from Alouatta palliata, assembly GCA_004027835.1. Classification (NCBI taxonomy): domain Eukaryota; kingdom Metazoa; phylum Chordata; class Mammalia; order Primates; family Atelidae; genus Alouatta; species Alouatta palliata. Next base: position 7,369 of record PVKV010039300.1, on the reverse strand, counting down.
TAACATCATAATATTTATCCTTCACTGGTGTTTCTTCCCAATCAGTCTCGTACACCTCTAATTCCATCTTGATACCTGCTTCTCGGAGGAACTGAACTGACATAATTGGTACCAGGAATGGTCCAAGAAAGCAGGCTGTAAGGTGGAGACTGGGGATGGGATCACTCACTGACTGGCAAAGAAAACTCCATGCTGAGTGGAAAGTGGGTCACAGATTGTCCCTGGCTCAAGGTAGTCGCTTGACTGCCACTATTTCACAGGTGATGACCTGGGGAAACATCCCCTGAGAAAAACAGGCTTGCCCATGCAAGAATCCAGGCATTTAAAAGATGCACTGGGGACAATACCTACAAAGACAGCAGCTAGTTATTACTAAGTTGAATTGAAACCCGTCAGAGTGATGAGACACTGAGAGCAGTTAACGACTAAAGGTTAAGTGTGAGAGCCAGGATGCACTTGTGCTGGTATTGCTTACAAAGAGATCTTTATCACCCTGCAGTAGAAGAGAGCTCAGCTGGGGAGCAATCATAGGACTTAGAATGAGGAGTTGCAGAGGCATTTATCAGGCAAGCCAGATCTGTTACACAAAGTTCAGAGGCCTGAAACATCTGGGTGGGTAGCCCCAAGAATTCTGGGTCACCAGATTCCCAAATCTCTGCCTATCTCTCCTGTCCTATCATTAGGGGGAGAGACTTCAGGAGCCAAGATCTCAGTGATGCTGCTGCTGCCTGTCCCTGCAGATCCTTCTTGCAGATCCTTCAGTCCTAGAACTTCCCCAGCTGCATTGGGCTGGGATTTAACGCTAGTTATCTGCTTGTCAGCAGACAGAGGGATAACTGGGAGGGTTTTCTGGCTGCCTTGTGGTAGAAAGGCTTCAGTAGGGTCTTCTCACGTGCAGTAAATACTAGCTCTTGGAGGAGGAGTGAGAGAGGGGCACTGATATCACTAAGAACTTCAGTGGTGACCCTGCCCTTTAGGCCAAGACTCGAAGGTATAAGAGGAGATCAGGCCTCTTCTGTTACAGAGCTGGGCTCCTTAACTGTAGTGAGCATGATGAGCCCCCAGAGTAGGAGAGACCAGGTAACTGCAAGAAGCCAGGGCTGCAGTTACCTTAACAACCACAAGGTTAAAGAAGCAGCAGAGGGGCCTTTTCTGTCAGACAGCTGTAGAAATAATGAATACAATTTGGAGTTTCTAGGGTCAAAACAAGTTGGCACCCTACATCTACAAACAAAACAACAATGGAGAAATAGGTAGTTTAGGACAGTGGTCCCAATAAAAATTACAATATCTTGCTCAGTTTCTAGACCTAAGCCTTTTTTTTTTAAGACTGAGTCTTGCTTTGTCACCCAGGCTGGAGTGCAGTGGCAATCTCGGCTGACTGCGACCTCCGCCTTCCAGATTCAAGTGATTCTCCTGCCTCAGCCTCCCAAGTAGCTGGGATTATAGGCACATGCCACCACACCTGGCTAACTTCTTATATTTTTGGTAGAGACAAGGTTTCACCATGTTGCCAGGCTGGTGTCAAACTCCTGACCTCAAGTCATCTATCTGCCTCAGCCTCCTCCCAAAGTGCTGGGATTACAGGCATGAGCCACGGCACCCAGCCTGAGCCTATTTTTCATCTGAAACCATTAAATGATAAGATGGCCCAGAATCCGGGAAGAAGGACCCTGCAGTTCCCCCAAGAAATATATACTGCAAAGATTCCCTCAGTCATTGTCCAAAAGGACCTATGGTCATTTCAGTGGGAATACACTGAGGAAAGAGGAATAACCAAAGATTTGAGGACTATTGAAGCGGGATCTTGGGCCGTAATGTTCTTAAGCTACTAGATGATATGATCTACTAAAACAACAGAGTAAACCAAGAGAACAAAGATAAGAAATCTAAGAGGCAAGAGAGCTGCAGTGGCCATGAGAATGCAATTTGCAGCCCTCCAGCTACGGGGCATCGCTGATCAAAGACCTTAGCTGAGATGCTTGCTCTGAAACCCATCCCAGCCCAGAGGATAGGTTCTCAGAGGACACAGAGCAACAAGGAAAAGGTAAAACACAAACAGAAATCCCCAGGGTGACGGTAAAGGAAAAATTCAGCTGTGCGGCAAGCCTAGGAAGCAACCAGTCAAGACAAGTACAGAAGGAATGGCCACAAGAAGATAAAATTGACAGGAAATCTACTATGTTTGAGTTATTAAGATGATGTTTGCAATCTGGAAGAGAAAGAATTAGTGATAAATTACATAGAAATCTAAACAGAAAAATCATAATTTGTATAATAACCAAAACAAAAATTTGAACAAGGAATAATAAATATTCATAGTATACTAGATAAGAACAGCAAAAATTGCATTTAGTCATAGTAATGCAAATGTTAAATATTGCTGTAACAAAAATTAATTAGTATTTTAGCAGTCAGGGAGAATGGAAGGTGTGAGGGAGACAGGTGGTGAATATAGTAAGAGGTAATAGGTCTTATATGAAACAAATACCAAGAATGACAGGATAATCATGTTATTAAGAAATATGGAAATAAATACTATAAGAAAAAGCTGAAAGAATTAATATTATCATCTAGGGAGAAGAAATGGAGAGGGATACTGCTAATTATTTCATAATAATAAGACTTGTATTTTATGATTAAGCTATCTATAACTTGGAAACTTTAAATTCAAAATAATTATTGAGCAATACATTTTTGTTTTTTTTTTTTAAATAGAGATGAGGTCTTGCTATGTTGCTTAAGCTGGTCTTGAACTTTTGTTCTCAAGCAATCCTCCCATCTCAGCCTCCCAAAGTGCTAGATTACAGGAATGAGCTACTTGGCCAAAAAAGCAATTAAAAAAAATTTTTAAAGCAATGAAATTGCAACAATTTTATAATAATATATGAATATATAAAGAGTTTTAAGAAATTAATAAGTCAAACACCACAATTAAACACATGATTCATAAAATAACTAAAAATATGAGTAACAATGTATTGTTGAAATTTTATCTGATTTTTAAAAATGAAAGTTTAGAAAGTGAGACCATTTCTAGATACACACTCAAGAGAATTGAAAACACAGATCTACACATAAACTTGAAGTAAATATTCACAGTAGCATTATTTATAATAACTAAAAATAAGAAATAAGCCAAATGTGCATCACCTGATGAATGGATAAATAAAATGTGGTATCTTCACGCAGCAGAATATTATTCAGCAATGAAGAATAAAGTATTGATATATGCTACAATACAGATGCATCTTGAAAACATTAACATTAGGCTAAATGAAAAATTCCAGTCACCTATTGTATGATTCCATTTTCATAAAATGTTCAAAATAGGCAAATCTACGGAAGCAGAAAATAGATCAGTGGTTGCCAGCGGCTAAGAAAAGGAAATAGGGAATAATTGCTAATGGGTATGGAGTCTATCTGAGGTTGTGAAAATATTCTAAAATTAGTCCTGATGGCTGCACAACTCTACAAATGCATTAAAAGCATTGAGTTTTATATACTTTTAAGGATAAACATTATAGTATGTGAATTACATCTCACTATAGCTGTTGTAAAACACACAAAAAAATAAATAAATAAATAAAAATACAGAAACAATCCCAGCACTTTGGGAAGCCAAGGTAGGTGGATCACAAAGTCAGGAGATCAAGACCATCCTGGCCAACATGGTGAAACCCCATCTCTACTAAAAATACAAAAAATTTACTGTGCATGGTAGCACACGCCTATAGTCCCAGCTACTCAGGAGGCTGAGGCAGGAGAATTGCTTGAACCTGGGAGGTAGAGGTTGCAGTGAGATGAGATTATGCCACTGCACACTAGCCTGGTGACAGAGTGAGACTCTATCTCAAAAAAAAAAAAAAAGTACAAAAAATACAAAAACAAAGAAATGAGAAAGGTAGAAGAAAATAATAAGATTAAAAAAGAAAGAAACAAAAGAAAAATTTAAAAAACAATTCAAGCAAATGGATGTCATGGTTAAATGAGAGAAAAGGGTATAGAGATTTTTGTTCATGGGAGGATCACACACTGAAATTCACGTCTCAGATTTGAACACAGTAAGTATAAGGATCGTATTCCTTTTGTTCTGAAATTTCTGCATACAAAATATTCTATTTGCCAGAATAATTGCCACCAGAAAAAAGTGCAAACAGCTCAAGATAGTGGATATACATACATACCTTTTAAGGGCTTACAAAATCTATTTCATCAACATAGAGAAGTAGGACTGTTTTCTCCTTGGCTTGAAAAAGAACAAAGAATAAATGGGTGTTTTTTTGTTTTTTTAAGAAAAAAAGCTATTAAAGCCACTGGCTTAGCAAGTGGATACCATATTTCTAGGAGAATCTAGCTGGTCTACCCTAATGCAAAATATTTCATTGTTATTTATTTAGATTGCTTTCTAAATGTATGTACTATCTGAAGTGGGTAAGGTTTTCAAACAGCTTTTTGCCAAATGAATTGGGAAGGCAAAAATAGCATCAAAGACCCAAATATGCCTTAAGAGCATTACAAGAAAAAATTTGGAAGGTGTGCACAGCTAAGAAGCCAAGAGGAACTTTAATCCAAATAAATCATGAGCCAAAAGTATCATTTTAAGTGGGAGAGAATGAAATCAGCCTCTTACATAAAGCTAACTCAATGCTTTCCAGTTTATTTCCATGCCAAACCAGCTAGAAATTATGTGAGATTTCATTGACCACATTAGTTTTTAAATTATTTTTTAGTCAGTTTTATAAGTCAGAAATAACAAAAGATAATCTCGTCCCAGAAGCAACTGCTAAAGTATTTATCCTACATAGTGTTTTCATTGACACATATTTGTTTTCAAAGCAATAGTTCATGTAACTTTTAAATAATTCGTAAAACTTCATCTTTCAATATGGATACCTAAAGAAACATCAAATGAAACACTAAGTATTCATTTTTAAGTTTATTTTTAAGACAGATTCTTACTCTGTCACCCAGGCTGGAGTGTAGCAGTGTGAACTCAGTTCACTACAGACTTGACCTCCCTGGCTCAGGTAATCCTCCCACCTCAGCCTCCCAAGTAGCTGGGACTACAGGTGCCCGCCACCACAGCTGGCTAATTTTTATATTTTTGGCAAGATGGGATTTTGCCATGTTGCCCAGGCTGGTCTCGAACTCCTGGGCTCAAGTGATCCACTTTGCCTCCCAAAGTACTGGAATTGTAGGCATGAGCCACGGCACCCAGACGGAATACATTTAGTTTTAGGGTAAAATTCAAACTTCCTACTAATGAATTTTGTTGATATGCTTTTTTTTCTATTAGCACAGTCCAATAAAAATAACTTAAGTGAAGGTTGAATTAACGTATGTAATCCAACAACTATTTTTCCCCTAAAGGGAAAGCTGAGAAAGCTTCAGTTAGATCTTTAGTCAGTTTTTATTGAGGATCCACTTTATTTCAAGTCCTCATAAATTAAGGTACTGCAGATGATTTTTCAGAAGTAAGCAGTAGTGTGCAATCATGAGCACCTTTTGAACAAGTTACAGTAATAATAACTACGAATGACTAAGCGCTTACCACATGCCAGGCACTCTGCAAGGCACAGTACATGGTAATCCCATTTCATGCTCTCAGAGCCTTCCAATGTAGATAGAATATTTTCCTCTTTTAAAAGATGAGAACAGGCTGGGTGTGGTGGCTCATGCCTGTAATCCCAACACTTTGAGAGGCTGAGGTGGACGGAACACTTGAAGTCAGGAGTTCAAGACCAGCCTGGCCAGCATGGTGAAACCCGTCTCTACTAAAAATATAAAAATTAGCTGGGGGTAATGGCAGGCCTCTGTAGTCCCAGCTACTTGGAAGGCTGAGGCAGAAGAATCACTTGAACCCGGGAGGTAGGCTGAGATCACGCCACTGCACTCCACTCTGGGCAACAGAGTGAGGCTCTTTATCCAAAAAAAAATAAAAATAAAAAAAAAAGAAGAGTGAAACATAGAGAGGTCAAGAAACTTGCCCAAAGACACGCAGAAAGCATGGCAGGCTGAAGTTCAAAACCGGGAAATCTGACCCAGAACACACACTCTTTCTTAACTCCTTAATGCTGCGTCTTGAAACTCAGAATGAAATTTCTTTTGGAGTCATATTTCAGCTGTAACTAATCTCACAAGATAGTCCATAAAAGCCTGAAAACATGTCTAGACAGTAGACTATAGGTACACAAGCAAACTGTAATGACTAATGACCCAGTTCAGATACAGAAGGAACTGGTAACATATGGGGTGTTTTGTCTCTTTTTAGCAGCAGCCATTTACCTTGAAAAAATGCTTTCCAAACATTATAAAGCCAAATAATCCTCTAGGAAAATGAAATCTTACCTAAAATAGATAAGAGTAGAGCTGCTGTGATTTGTTCTGATTGAAAGCAGAGAGGAAAAGCCATACCCTCTTTTCTCCATTCCACAAAGTAGACCCTGAGACACTTCCAAAAAATGCTAGATTTCAAGGAAGATAGCCTGAAAACCATTGAAGTAGGCAGAAGGATTGCTATAGGCCAATTGGATCTTATTTTCCCAAAATCACAGAACAAAGTATTTTATAATGATCTTGTAGACAAAACAGAAGAATACAGGTAGCAATACAGTACAGTTATGTGTAACAATAGATTCGTCCATCTAATGGAAAGTTTTTAGTATCATGCCAGAGGACTTTGTATCTGCATTTTTTATCAATAAATTGGATGAAGTCCTAGAAACTATGCCTAGGAAACAAAAAGAAAAATGGTGTAAAATCATCACCAAACATAGTCAAAGAGTGAACTGCAAGCACTTCAGAAGTCTACACTTTTTTTAATGCTGAATATTTTCCACAGAAATCCTTTTTGATGAAACCTAGAGTATAAAATTAGACCCTCGAAGGAGTAAGGCATTCAAGACCTCATCTTATCCTTAATAAACCCAAAAGTTAACTCACCTTCGTCCTTGCACAGTTAACTTTTCAGTTATGAATCCCCCATCCACTCACCCACCTCCATAAGACAGCAGTAATGGATTGCTCACAAGATCACAAAGAATGATAATACCAAAAAACAGAAAATGAAGCCAAGAAGCCACAATGGGCCGGGCGCAGTGGCTCACGCCTATAATCCCAGCACTCTGGGAGGCAAGCTGGGTGGACCACTTGAGGCCAGGAGTTCAAGATCAGCTTGGGCAACATGACAAAACCCTCTCTCTACTAAAAATACAAAAATTAGCCAGGTGCAGTGGTGCGTAGCTGTAGTCTCAGCTGGAACCCAGGAGGCAGAGGTTGCAGTGAGCCAAGATGGTGCCACTGGACTCTAGCCTGGGCAACAGAACAAGGCTGTGTCAAAAAGAGAAGATGAGAAGAGAGAGGAGAG
>PVKV010039299.1:0-13178 GCA_004027835.1 Alouatta palliata | reverse complement strand
AAAGGATTATAAATCATTCTACTATAAGGACACATGCACATGAATGTTCATTGCAGCACAGTTTACAATAGCAAAGACCTGGAACCAACCCAAATGCCCATCGATGATAGACTGGACAGCGAAAATGTGGCACATATACACCATGGAATATTATGCAGCCATCAAAAACGATGAGTTCGCATCCTTTGTAGGGACATGGGTGAACCTGGAAGCCATCATTCTCAGCAAACTGACACAGGAACAGAAAACCAAACACTGCATATTATCACTCATAGACGGGTGTTGAACAATGAGAACACATGGACACAGGGAGGGGAGCATCTCACACTGGGGTCTGTCGGGGGGGAAAAGGGGAGGGACAGCAGGGGGTGGGCAGTTTGGGAGGGATAGCATGGGGAGAAATAACAGATATAGGTGATGGGGAGGAAGGCTGCAAATCACACTGCCATGTGTGTACCTATGTAACAATCTTGCATGTTCTTCACATGTACCCCCAAACCTAAAATGCAATAAAAAATATTAAAAAAAAAAAAAAGAAAGAAAAAAAGAGACTACAGCTGTAAGAGAAAGTGCTCCAGCAAAGAATAGGTGCTGGCAGTTGGAAGTTGGATCAATGTTCACCAAAGAAGTCATAACAGCAAAGAGACCTTTTGAAAACACCTGCAGTGTCTGCAAGAATATGTTAGTGAAAAGGATTATATTATTCTAATCAGGATATCCTAAGGAAGAATTCATAACAGGGATACAAATTAGGTGCCAAGTGTAATCAAATGGGAGTGTCCTCCTCCCCATTAGGGTCCTGTGTTGAAAGGTTCCCGAGTCCTTCTCCGGGGCCAACAGAACATACTCGATTAGTAATGTTGGCAAAGAGCCCAACAGGAAGGTAGTATTGATTGATTTGCATATATGTGTCTCATCCTTTTTCAGAAAATCTCCTAAATTAAATATGTGCTTAGTTTATCAAGAACAAATCTATCAATTTAGTGAGTACAGAAAAATAGTAAAAACAAGCAAAAAAATTACTATGTGTAAATGCCTATAAATACTGGATAGAAGCTAAAAACTCAAACAAATCTAGAAATTTCTATCTTTTCCTATATTGACAATCAGTCTGTAAACAGATTAAAAGTTTGGTGGCATGGGCACAGTGGCTAACACCTATAATCCCAGCGCTTTGGGAGGCCAAGGTGGATGGATCACTTGAGGTCAGGAGTTCATGATCACCCTGGCCAACATGATGAAATCCTGTCTCTACTAAAAATACAAAAATTAGCTGGGCATGGTGGTGGGTGCCTGTAGTCCCAGCTACTCAGTAGGGTGAGGCAGGAGAATCACTTGGGCTCAGGAGGTGGAGGTTGCAGTGAGCCAAGATGGCACCACTGCACTCCAGCCTAGGTGACAGAGTAAGACTCCATCTCAAAAAAAAAAAAAAAAAAAAAAAAAAAGTTTTCTGAAGTTATAAACTTGAACTTCTTAAAAAAAAATCTATAGGCAATGAACTATTTCCTTGCTCTATTAAATTGTAGTTTATTATTACCAATAAGCTAGAACTGTGACAAGATGCTAGCTTTTTGAAAACTATCTCTGCTATAGAAATGTCAGAAGTCTTTCTCCAATGATTTGAACATTCTACATTTCTCTTATGCAGATTTTATAGATTTTATGATTTTTGGCATAAAAGTAGGTTGAAATTCAACTTCTGTTTTATGCCAGGTTAGAACTCATTAAAGGCAAAGTGATCTACATGTCCATGAGAAGGAATTTAATCTACTTTAATGAAGTTCTTACTTTACTAAAACATTAAATGAAATGTTTTGAAGCTGCCTCTCAGTCACTTTTTTAAAAGTTCATTCAGTTTTTATTGGTATCTTGGGGTAGGAGGTGGAGTGATTGTATGCTGAATTATTCATGCCGTCATGATACATATTTCACATATGAACTACTTGCACTGATAAGAAAATTTAACTGCAAATATTAAAGATGAAATGTAAGAAGAAATGATAAAAGGTTGTACTTCTAGTTGTTTCAATTGTATTTCTAGTTTCTGATAACATTAATTTTTAAATTAAAAAAAGGCCAGTCAATCATGTCTAGAGGACAGTAGTTAACTAGAGTTGCTGGATACATGAGGTTTGATCAATTATCCATTCTCTTCTCAAATCACAAATCTCAATTTGTTTGTGTTTCCCACAAAATTAAGACGGAATAGAAGAGTATTTTTTTTTCTTTTCTTTTTTTTTTTTAAGGACAGGGTTTCACCATGTTGGTCAGGCTGGTCTTGAACTCCTGACCTCAGGTGATCCACACACCTTAGCCTCCAAAGTGCTTGGATTACAGGCATGAGCCACCACGCCCGACCAAGAAGAATATTAAAAAAGCTCAGATAGAGAGAGGAAAGCCAGTAATGTAGGGATTTTTAGGCCATTTGAAGGACTTCAGCTTTTGCTCTGAATGAAAACAGAGAGCTATTGGAAGGTTTTTAGTAGAGAAGTGACACTTACACAGATTAAACAGAAGTGATTTACTTATGTTTCAAAAGGATCGCTCTGGCTATTGTGATGACAATAACAGGATAAGGGTGAGGTTAGGGAGACTAGTTAAGAGGCTATCAAAATAATAATATACAGCAGGTCCTTAAATAACATCCTTTTATTCAACATCGTTTTGTTAAAATGCTGATGAGAAAAAAACATTGCTTCCCAGCTGGGGCCACTGACTGTGTGGCATTTGCACATCCTCTCCATATGCACATCAATTTTCTCCAGGGACTCCAGTTTCCTCCCACATCCCAAGGTTGTGCACGTGAGGTGACTTAACATGTCTAGAGTACCCCAGTCTGAGTGAGTGTGGGTCTGTCTGAGTGCATCCTGTGATGGGAAGGCAGCTGGTACAGGTTTGGGTCCTGCCTTGAGCCCTGAGCTGCTGGGATAGGCTCCAGCCACCTGCAACCTTAAGCTGGAATAAGTAAGTTGAAAAATGAATGACAGAATACAAATTATTGTAAAATTAAAATCTGTAAAGTCTATGATAATCATATGTATATCAGACAATAAACAATGAAAAACAAAAGTGCTCAGCAAGCCCACCATATTTGTGACTATTATTGGGCTCTGTGGTGGTAGGAGGTACTTCTTACAGTTTTCACTTTGCAAATATGTATTATTTGATTTAACCCATCACCACTATGACTGCTGCCACTCAGTGAATCACCAAAAATTGGGTAGATATCTTGTTTTCATTAATTTTTCATAAATGTATGTATAGCTCAAATTTATTTCAATGTTTAATATGAAGTATTTAGAATCTTTATTTAGAAGTGTGGTGATATTTTTGTGACAAGAAATATGCTATGTGAACTCTTGTTTCTATCAATCAGCCTATGGCAAAATTGGTTTTGTTATATGTTGCTGTTTGGCTTAAAGTCATAGTTTCCAAAAACCAATCGACAATGGTAAGTGCTGATATACTGCTGGCAAAAATATAATGATAGCTTCAACTAAAGAGTTACAGGTAATGTGGGTAAGCCATTGGACACTGTGTATTTGGAAGTTATGGTGGGCATAATTTGCTGATTTATTGGATGTCAGATGTAAGAATGAGAGGAATCAAAGATTTTGGCTTGACATCATGACAAAATGAGTTACTATTACTAAGCAGAGGAGTTCCAATTGGACTTACTAAGTTTATTATGCCTGTTAGATATTCAAATAGAAATGTTGACTGTATGTTTGGATATACACATATGAAGGTCAAGGAAGAGGTCCAGCTGGAAGTTAAAATTAGGAAGTAATTAGTTATAGCTGTTATTTAAAGTCATAAGACTAGATGGGTTTACCTAAAGATGCATGTAGACAGAAAAGAGTGAACGAAGGATGAACCTAAAATATCTCACAGTTTGCTTGTCAGGGATATAAGACTACAGCTAATGAGACAGAAACTGAGCCAGGATCAAGTGGGTTCCCTGAAGTGAAGCGAAGAAAGTTCTCAAGGAGGAGAGAGATTGATGAACTATGATAAATGTTCATTTGAGTTCAAGTGTTCAAGATGTGAAATAAAAATTAATTATTGTATTTAGGCATATTCAGCTCATTGTTAACCTTGATAAGAGTAGTCACAGTGGAGAAGCAGTGGAAGAAAATAATGATTTTGTGATTTAGGAGAGAACTGGATAGGAGAAATTGGCATTGAGTATAGATTATGTAATGAATATTTCTGTGATATGAAGAAGAAAAAACAAAGAGGCTGGAGAGGCGGGGACTGTGGAGTCAAGACACTTTTTTTGTTAGCACATTAGTGGAAATTATGGCACACTAGTCATCTATGGGAATGATAAATAGAAAGGAACAAATACGCAGCAAAAAGATAGTTATATTTTTAAGTAGCCAGACAGAGTAGAGGGAAACTCCTGGATAAAGGAAGAAACTGGCTTTAGATAGGACCCTGGCCCGCAGGAAGAAAAGCAAAATATTTTATATTCAGTAGAGGTGGTTGAACATGGAAGTCCTCATCTGTTGCATGTATTTTCTCACTGAAATAATAGGGCATCATCAAAGGAGAATAAAATGTGTCAAGGAGATGAAGAATTGAGAAGGAATGGTGTAAAATAGCATAGTGTAGAAGGAACAACAAACTGGAAGAAAATATATAGAATTTCTGAGTTATAATATTGTATACTTGGAGAATAGAGTTTAGGAATTTAAAATGAGAACAGTGAACATTGTTGTGTTTTGCTTGCTGTTAGTTTGTGTGTCCCTTCCTCTGTTGGCAATTAACTGCCTGGTGTGTAAGCACAGAGCTGTGGAGAGTTAGATTCAGTCAAGTTTGCTGTTGTCTCAATAGAATAGGATAAAGAAAGAGATGAGTAAGAGAGCTGAGAGTATGAGTAAAATAGATAAATTTGTGACTGAAAAAAATCAATTTATCATTATTGTTATTATTATTTTTTGAGACAGAAAGTCACTCTGTCACCCAGGCAGGAGTGCAGTGATATAATCTTGGCTCACTGCAACCTCCACCCCCTGGGTTCAAATGATTCTCTTGCCTCAGCCTCCCAAGTAGCTGGGATTACAGGTGCCCACCACCATGCCTGGCTAATTTTTTTTGTGTTTGAGACAGCATTTCACCATGTTGGCCAGGATGGTTTTGAACCTCCTGACCCCAAGTGATCTGATGCCTTGACCTCCCAAAGTAACAGGCATCAGCCACCACACCAGCCAATTTATTATTCATATTTAAAAGTCTCATTTAATATATTTTAAGGAAAAACATACAGATAGCACAAATTGAACTTAACAAGATCCTCAAAGGAAAAAACTAATAAAGAGAGGACAATAAGGTGCATTATAAAGGTCTAAGGTTATTTACACACATTCTCATACCTATGTGACAGATCAGGGGACTTCTAAGTACTAAATATTATTTAAACAAGTTTTAGATTGACACTTCGTTTACTCTAAAAAATCTAAAATATTAAATGGCACTAAACATAAACATATTATTTTAACCTTATTGGAAAACAGTTTTCTTACCCAAAGCTTATAACCATTTTATTATATCTAAAAGTATGTTTATTAAACAAAATTTTTAAACTTTCAGTTTTAAACCATCTAATTTTAGTGTTTAAGGGGGTCTTAGAGAAAAACTGCATTCCCAGCTGACTTTCAAATTTTTGAAATGAGGTAGGGCACAAAGGATTTTACGTGACATACTTGAAGTGACATGAGCAGGAGACCAGCAGCTAGATCGTGGGCATATGTTACTAACCTGTATTCATAACAACAAAATAAGTAATTAAAACCATTCAACCTTTCCAACTGACCTTTCTGGGCTAAAGAATATTCTCTAAGATGTGGCATTGCTAAATTATGCATCATACCTATCTCCCTGTTGTTCTGATCTAAGCTGAGGAAGAACTTCATTACATAGGGTCAGCCTCTCAGGCCATACAGCTGTTGTCTAGAAATCCAAGGAAGAATTTTAAGTTGAAAAGGACAGAAGCATTTTCTAAGGATGAAGGTAAGCTCAGACTCAAATGATTCAATGAAATTGTAGACAACTGCAAAACAACTATGATGAAGAATGACTGAAAACCCCTATTATGGTTTGAATGTGTAACCCCAAAAAAATGTGTTGAAAATTTAATCCCCAGTGCAACAGCATTAAGAGAGTAGGGCCTAATGAGAGGTGACTAGGCCAAGAGGTAAAGTGAATCAATTAATGCCATTATTGAAAAAGTTAATGTATTATGAAAGGCAGAGTTTAGTTGCCTTTCATAATACATTAACTTTTACAGTTGTTCTCTCTGTGCTCTTTATCTCATGACAACACAGCAAGAAGGATCTCACTGGATGTTGGCCCTTCAGTCTTGGACTTCTCAGCCTCCAGAGCTGTGAGAAGTAAATTTCTGTTCATTATAAATTACTCAGTCCCAGGATGTCTGTTATAGCAGCACGAAATGGACCAAGACTCCCACCGTAAGAGAAAGAGGTAATCTTTTAGAGTAAAACCTTTAAGCATATGAGATTAAAAGATACTATATTTTAGAATGTTACCCCTAAAAGTAAGGGCATATGATAGGTGTTTATTAGAGAAACAATGTAAGTTACCATAAAGAAAGTTTTTTTGTATAGGGTAATAATAATAATGAAGTTTATAAGGAAGATATTGTCATATTTGGACATGATAGATAAAATATACAACACACATTTAGTTAACCTAGGATTTAATTTTTTTGTTTTTTAGAGGAAACTCAAAGAATTCTGCTGTGGTATGCTTTCACTAGGATCTTTCATTTCTAATTTATTTATTTATTTATTTATTTTTGAGACGAAGTCTTGCTCTGTTACCCAGGCTGGAGTGCAGTGGTGCGATCTCAGCTCGCTGCAACCTCCGTCTCCGGGTTCAAGTGATTATCCTGCCTCAGCCTCCTGAGTAGCTGGGACTCCCGGCACCCACCACCAAGCCCAGCTAGTTTTTTGTATTTTTAGTAGAGACGGGCTTTCATCCTGGCTTTGCCAGGATGGTCGTGATCTCCTGGCCTCGTGATCCGCCCACCTTGGTCTCCCAAAGAGCTGGAATTTATAAGCCACCGCGCCCAACCTCATTTTTATCTCATTTTTTGCTCATCTTGATTATATTTAGTCCTGTTCAATTTCAATTCTTATCCTGAAGCATATCATTTTTTTAAATATCCTAGTTGTACTATGGTATAATTAAAAACTGTCTTGACAGATTTCAAGTGGAAACAAGAGCATCTGTTCTCAACATGAATGTGACTTGACCATGCCATCCAGCTGCCCTTTGGTCTTGTTTCAGCAGGTGTTGCTGGCTAGGCAACTGGTTTACTGGTTCGCTCTGTTTACTGGTTCGCTCTGTTTACTGGTTCGCTCTTCCATCTGATATTCACGTGCACTATTCATGAGAAGGCCTGCAATTCATCAGCACATTCTTCCCAGATGGAGGAGGACTATTTGGTCAATAAGAGATAACAAACAGTTGTATCTGCTACATTCCCCAAACTATTCTACTATCTTGTATGTTCATTTTTTCATGACTTACATATATCATAAATGTCAGTAACTGGTAGACATTTATTTACTGAGCATTTTCTGTGCTATTTGAAGATGAGGGTTCAATTGAGACTTAAATGTTGATGACTAAATATTTCTTTCCTATTACATTTCCCCATACCAAATATGCTATAATAAATTAGGTTAGGGTAATAGAGATTAAAATCTGTATAAGAACAAAGGCATTACAAACACCAAATTTTATTACTTCTAATAAGAGAGTATATCTACACAAAACAGAGTGTGTTCCTTTTTTTCTTTTCCAAAAACCTTTTATTAAATGTAAATCCTCGGCCAAGCACAGTGGCTCATGCCTATAATCCCAGCACTTTGGGAGGCTGAGGAGAGAGGATCACTGGAATTCAGGAGTTCAAGACCAGCCTGGCCAACATGGTGAAACCCCATCTCTACAAAAAACATAAAAATTAGCCTGGCGTGATAGTGTGTGCCTGTAATCACAGCTACTTGGGAGGCTGTGGCAGAAGAATCACTCGAACCCGGGAGGCGGAGGTTGCAGTGAGCCAAGATCACGCCACTGCACCATAGCCTGGATGACAGATAGTGAGAGAGAAATAAATCCTCAGGAGCAAGATTAGTTGTATGGTCAAGTACCATTTAAAAAAAAATAGTTTTGCTTTTTTTTTTTTTTTTTTGATAATATACTAACATATGTTGAGATCAATATGTACTTTGTCTTGTGAAATAAAACCTGTTGAGAAAAATACACTTCCAGAGGCCTTTAGAAAGTGTGTAGTTGATGACAGGTCACATGAAGTAAGGTCAGAAAGAGATTAAAGTTGATCGTGCATTGCTAACAGTCCAACAGAAAGTTTCAGTATCTTAAACATGTATTCCTTAAAAGAACAAGCTATTCCTTGCTAATTGCTTTTGAGGATAAGTACTTTGGTACAGTATTAAAATCCTGAAGCTCCTAGCATAGCATCTCTCAATATATGTTTGTGGCTCTCAATATATGTTTGTAGAGTAATTAAGAGTTATCAGTTTTTGTATATAATACATGTTTCTTGATTTCCTAATTTTATATGATTACAGAGTTAATCATTGAATTCTGCTCAAAGAAAACATTTGAACAACTCAAGAATCTACAGTAATTTACTCTCACTGAGAAGACTGTATGCTTTCATGAAATTTTTAAAACAAAAATCTCTGTGCACTGACAAAATAATAATTTTCAAATGCTGAAACTTATAAAATTTCTCTAATACCTACCATTTTCTCTACCAATTACCAAAAGCTTCTATTAAGCAAATATCTGTCAACTGATACTGCCTCAAAGGAGACGAGTAAGAAAAAGAGAAAAAGGAACAGCAATGGAATAAACAGGAAGAGAATGAACAAGGTTGAAGGAAAGAAAATGGAAAAAAGAGAAAAACTAAATTTACCAAATAGGCATTTTAACTTTAGAAATGTTACATAATAATTTTCATTTATCTTGTCTACATTCTACAAACAAATTTAAAATGGTGGAAGCAACTTGTCTTTTAAAATAAAATTTTTACATTATTAAAAATCAGAGATTTTTTTCGCCATTTACATAACAGTGAATTGTCAAATAATTTTCTTGAAAAATACAGAACATAAAATGGATATTTTTTCATGTTTCTTCATTACAAATAGATTGGCTCCTATCATACAAATTAATGCAGTTCTCAAACTTTTTAAATTCATAAATGAAAAAGATAAAATCTATTTTATGTGGAACGTGTGATTGTTAGGTAATTAGGTTAACAAATTAAATAAGCCTAGAACTATGTTTGTAAAATAATAAATTGTCAATGAATGATAGCTGCCCTCTGCTAAATATTTTTATTTGAAAAATCTATGGTGAATAATGGTAATAATTCATTTCATGGCCTCAAGCAGACAATACAATTTCATTAAGCCTTCCTTTCTCCATCCTTGAAATGATAATGAACACATGCTTAACACTTCATATGATCCTTGTGAAAATCAAGTGAGATAAATATGAAAGCCTTTTGAGAATCATAAATCTATGTTAAAATCAAGCAGGACATCAGAAACTAAAATGTGTCTCCACTTGTTATCATCCTGATTCAAACTATTTGGTATCTTTAAAATTGGTTGTAAAATTATTCGTACGGCAGGAAAATAAAATATCATATATGAATTTGAACAGGAAAATGGTTTATTTATTATTCAAATATCTATAGAGTATTCAATTACACCGTGCAATCATCTTTGTAAATACTAAAGTGCTTTTTTGAAATCAGCTAATGTGAATTTCTATTTGGATAATTATTATACAATGTCAAATGGCACTATTATTTTTATTATTTAAAAATAATAAATAATGGTAGCAGAACACTAAAGATGTTCAAGAATACCCTTGGCACTACTGTTTACCTATAGCTGACTCTGAGACCTCTCAATTGTTTTTCTTCAGGCTGTTCACTCCAAGTCTGGCATCTTAGCTTACATGAGGACCTCAGACCTCAGTGGTCTATGATGATTAAAGGGAGAAAATAATTCATATATGTAATATGATGTTCTCTTTATCTGTATAGATTTAGTAAGGGTACAAATTAATATTTGTAATAGCCACTAAAATGTCTCATTAAGGGTTATTTAGCTTCCTTAGTTCCAAAATAAAGGATTATTTGACTGAAGGTAAAAACATAAGTCTAGGGGGACATCGAAAATTATAACCTCCAAACATACCACAATTGTAAAAATATTAATATTTTTAGCCCAGAAGGGTCAGTTGGAAAGGTTGAATGGTTTTAATTACTTATTTTGTTATTATGAATACAGGTTAATAACATATGCCCAAGATCTAGCTGCTGGTCTCCTGCTTTCAAAGATTTAATGCCGAAGGACTTGTCAAAGTACGGCACTTAACACAGTGTCTCACCCATAATTGGTTTTCAGTAAATATTTGTAAGTTTTTCTTTGCCTGAAAAAGTTCTTAAAATAGTCTTGTTTTCCTCATAGGAGTAACTCTAAAATGCAAGTAAAGCTTATGAATAGATCAAGCAATTTACACCAGTACATTTTTCTAGTGAAATATTTTTAAATCTTTTGTTTAATAGTGGTAAACAGTATTTTAATTGCAGATATGACAAGCAGTGGACAGGACTTCCTCGAATACCTCAACTCCAAAAGCACAGGGACTGAATGGACATTTATCTTTCATTTGTCACAGAGGCAATGAGGATTGATTTTGTACCTTTTCGCCAAAGCCCGCATGAGTGCATATACACACACATGTGCACGCTTGCGTTTGGACATGCATATTCTGCACACATATCTTCGCACAGAGATGCACATATCCACATTCACACAACTCTTCTTCCTAGGATTAGCTTACCTAAATTGTTGCTAGTGAGAACCCAACAACAAATGAAAACGGCAATCTTTACAACCAGATAGAATCCTAGAAACCATTCCACATGTGTAGTTAAGGAGGGCTGTCAGCAAAATATAAGAAATCTAGTGCACTGATATGTTTTGAGTTTCACCCATACTTTTTGAATTTTCATTCAGGTCCTTCTGAACTTTCTATGTTTTTAAATAGTACTAGTTGACACTTTTTTGAAACCTGCATATTACACTGATTACCTAATTATCACATTCTCCACCCTGAATGGCTAACACTATTATTCTATTTTACCAACAAGATATATTAACTCCCACTTAAATGACACACTCTGAATAATGACCTCTACATTTTCTTTATATTCTAGCTGTAGGCATCTACTCTGGAAGCCAATTTCAAGATCTCTTATCCTGGATTTTACATCTCTTAATGCTGAACGCCCCAAAATGAAGCCAAATGACAAGATGTGAAACCTAATATACCAGATTTTAATAGCTCACAGGGGGAAATATAAAGGAACCCTTAGTACTAATACCTCTGAGTTCACAGTAAACTCTGCCATGGCAAGCACAGTGCCTAGCACATTGCATAATAAGTAAGTACTCAATAACCTCAGGTAACAGCATGCTGAATGGAGCTTTACTTTGATCTTGAAATTGGAAAATGGAGCTCACAGCAAATTCCAAAAAGAGCAAGAAACAGTTGGGACAGACATCTAACTGAGAACATCCTACAAGGATTTCAGATAAACCTTATTTCCCTCAAATACCTTTTGCTTTTCTCCATCATAAATAAGAGGGTTAAAAAGGGTTAAGAAGGGGTCAGTAGAAATCACTAGATCACCATGTTGATGGGAGAAGTTCTTTCTTATCCACTGGGAAGAACGGGGAGATATGTCCCTTTCCTTTCAAAGACAAGTGAGATAGAGATACTTTGACAGAATCACTTATAAGATGAGGAGTACATAGAAGAAGGGAAACCTGGCCTTTTATTCCTTGGATGAATGCTTGTTGAACTGTAAACCTGTTGGAGTAATGTGGAGCATAGTGAAAGATTGTTACAGAGCTGGAAGTTTTGTCCCTGATGCTTGGGAGTAGACATGAAAACAGATTTGTACTTGTGTCTTCACTAAGATAGCTAAGACAGAAGGCCTGCTAAGGCTTCCATAATACAAACATGGAGAAAATTCTTCATAAAAGATTTTTCTCAGAGTACAGAAGGGGTTTCTTAAAGTGCTGAGATTCCTTATGAAGAGAACTGGAGGTAAAATGAAGTAGACAAATGCCTTCGAGATACCATGCAAGGCAGTAAGTGTCAAACGCACATGGGACCAAGCAATGATGTTATTCCTCTCTAGAGGAACCCTCACTGACTTGGAGGATGGCAGGAAAGCTCAAAAATCACCAGAAGATAATAAAGCACCTTTGCAGAGATCATGACATTGTTGGAGACAACTAGCCAATGTGAAACCAGATGAAGACAGAGCAGGACCAGGGAAGACTCCATGCCATCCATAGACGACTAGGCCTGTAATAACCATGCTTTCCCTGTCTTCCTGCGTGAAAAGGTAGGAAGGAAAGACATCAGAACAAAGTTAATTCTTCCTTCACAAGGTACTAGTGTAGGAAGAGGGAAGTGAATTGGCAGACTATACCCATCTTTACTTCACCACTCTAAAGCCACATGTGTCAGTTATGCGGAATAAAGGGAAAAGAAAGAAGTTTAAATCTAATCTGAAACTATAGTTTTAGATTAATAACATAAGGTAACTGAGAAAACCATAGGATATTCCTAATACATTAATAACAGAATAAAGGGCATATTTGACATCACTCAGTTGAATTTAGAAAACAAAAAATAATAAAACCGATTTATATTTATATCTTATTCAGATGACACTGCTTAATAAATTGTGCATTTGAATGAGTTCACATATATGTTGAAGTAAATGGCAACATATAAGAAAGAACTTTTTCCTGTATTAGCCTTTTTCAGGATCTCCATTTTAGAAGTTGCTAGGGAGCAATAATGTTAGTGATTACTTTTCTGTAAACCCACGGCATTAATAAATGCTGTTCTGTTCTCTAAACCAGACTGAGTTTAATTTATCCCAGATTCCCCATTTACTTTGATATCTCTTCAATAGGGAGAATCATGCTTTCACATGGTAAATATGATACAGCATATCAGTTTCACAAGGCTAAAAGATTCTCTAGTCATGACTTAAATGCATTTCACTGAATTAGATGAGA
>PVKV010039298.1:0-12572 GCA_004027835.1 Alouatta palliata | reverse complement strand
CCCCATTCCATTCTCCATTCCATTCCCCATTCCATTCCCTGTTCCATTTCATTCCATTCCCCATTCCATTCCCCATTCCATTCCATTATATACCCCATTCTATTCCCCATTCCATTCTCCATTCTATTCCCCATTCCATTCCCCATTCCATTCCCCGTTCCATTCCATTCCACTCCCCATTCCATTCTCCGTTCAATTCCATTCCATTCCCCATTCCATTTCCCGTTCCATTCCATCTTTGTTACAGTTTTTAAACTTCAGTTGTCTGTGAGTTTAACCTAAAAAAACTTCCTCTTTCTAATTTTTCGTAGAGTTTAGGATGGGGGAACCTGAGATCTCATTACTCAAGTGATAGATATTATTTTAATCAATTCATAATTCCAGCTTCTTTATATTTTCAATAATCTAAGCTTAGTCATATCATTGCAATTCTCTAGGTGACCTTCACTGGAGTAATTGTTTCCACATGGCCTAACACCCAATCATACTTAACATACCATTTTCAAAATTGGTTATAAGATGTGGCTGTGCTCCTACCCAGACTCTCAACTTGAAATGTGATCTCCATAATCATCACCTGTGAAGCGAGAGACCAGATGGATGTAATAATTGTATCATGAGGCAGTTTTCCTATGCGAGGTTGTTCTCATGAGATCTGCTGGCTATACCAATGTTTGGTAGTTCCTCCCTAATTCATTCTTCCTCGTACCGTGTTCCGGCTCTGGGGTTCAAGTGATTATTTATTGATTTATTTATTTACTTAGAGGCAGGCGGGTGGCCTGGCATTAGTTAATTATATAATTTATTTAATTACTCTCATCATATATATTTTTTAACAGAGACAGGGTTTCCTTCACAATTTTTGCCACTCTGGTCTAGATGTTCTCACCTCAGGTTATATACACAGATCAGGCACCCAATGGGCATGGGATTAAAAGCCTTGTGCACCAAACGTGGCTATTTGCATGCTGATTTACTTATCTATTAATGGATATATTTAGAGGCAGACTCAAATTTATTTATTTATTTATTTACTTACGTACTTAAGGAGAAGCAGGTCGCAGGTATCCATGTATCTGTTTATTTATACATTTGCAGGCAGGCTGGAATATATGTATTTATCTAACTAGCCATCTAATGATTTAGAGGCAGACTCACATTTACTGATTTATTTATGTAGACCCAGGTTTGCAACATTTATTTATATACTTACATATGTGTGTGCAGGCTTACATTTATTTATTTACTTATCTATCTGTAAAATGATTTAGAGGCAGGCTTGCATTTATTTACTTAGATGCAGGCTTGCATTTATTTATTTCTTTATTATTTTAGACGGAGTCTTGCTCTGTCACCAGGCTGGAGTGCAGTGGTGCAATCTTGGCTCACTGTAACCTCCATTTCCTGGGTTCACGCGATTCTCCCACCTCAACCTCTCAAGTAACTTGAAGCACAATGGCCTGACACCCCACCTGGCTAATAGTTTTGTATTTGAGTGGAGACGGGGTTTCACCATGTTAACCAGGATTGTCTCGATCTCTTGACCTTGTGATCTCCCCGTCTCGGTCTCCTAAAGAGCTGGAATTACAGCCGTGAGCCACAGCACCTGGCCTTTATATATTTATTTACTTACCTATTTATTTATTTATTTTTTTAATATATATACAATTTATTGCATTTTAGGTTTGGAGGTACATGTGAAGAACATGCAAAATTGTTACATAGGTACACACATGGCAGTGTGAGTTGCTGCCTTCCTCCCCATCACCTGTATCTGGTATTTCTCCCCATGCTATCCCTCCCCAACTCCCCACCCCCCACTGTCCCTCCCCTTTTTCCCCCCAAATGACCCCCGTGTGAGATGCTCCCCTCCCTGTGTCCATGTGTTCTCATTGTTCAACACCCGCCTATGAGTGAGAATATGCGGTGTTTCATTTTCTGTTCTTCTGTCAGTTTGCTGAGAATGATGGTTTCCAGGTTCATCCATGTCCCTACAAAAGATGCGAACTCATCGTTTTTGATGGCTGCATAATATTCCATGGTGTATATGTGCCACATTTTCCCTGTCCAGTCTATCATCGATGAGCTTTTGGGTTGGTTCCTGGTCTTTGCTATTGTAAACTGTGCTGCAATGAACATTCGTGTGCATGTGTCCTTATAGTAGAATGATTTATAATCCTTTGGATATATACCCAGTAAAGGGATTGCTGGGTCAAATGGAATTTCTATTTCTAGGTCCTTGAGGAATCGCCACATTGTCTTCCACAATGGTTGAACTAATTTACACTCCCACCAACAGTGTAAGAGTGTTCCTATTTCTCCACATCCTCTTCAGCATCTGTTGTCTCCAGATTTTTAAATGATCGCCATTCTAACTGGCGTGAGGTGGTATCTCAATGTAGTTTTGATTTGTATTTCTCTAATGACCAGTGATGATGAGCATTTTTTCATATGTTTGATGGCTTCATGTATGTCTTCTTTTGTAAAGTGTCTGCTCATATCCTTCGCCCACTTTTGAATGGGCTTGTTTGTTTTCTTCTTGTAAATCTGTTTCAGTTCTTTGTAGATTCTGGATATCAGCCCTTTGTCAGATGGGTAGACTGCGAAAATTTTTTCCCATTCTGTTGGTTGCCGATTCACTCTAATGACTGTTTCTTTTGCTGTGCAGAAGCTGTGGAGTTTGATTAGGTCCCATTTGTCTATTTTGGCTTTTGTTGCCAATGCTTTTGGTGTTTTGGTCCTTGCCTACGCCTATGTCCTGAATGGTTTTGCCTAGATTTTCTTCTAGGGATTTTATGGTGTTAGGTCTTATGTTTAAGTTTTTAATCCATCTGGAGTTAATTTTGGTGTAAAGTGTCAGGAAGGGGTCCAGTTTCTGCTTTCTGCACATGGCTAGCCCGTTTTCCCAACACCATTTATGAAACAGGGACTCCTATCCCCATTGCTTGTTTTTGTCAGGTTTGTCAAAGATTGGATGGTTGTAGATGTGTTTTGTTGCCTCGGAGGCCTCTGTTCTGTTCCATTGGTCTATATCTCTGCTTTGGTACCAGTACCATGCTGTGTTGATTACTGTAGCTTTGTAGTACAGTTTGTAGTCCGATAGTGTGATGCCTCCAGGTTTGTTCTTTTTGCTTAGGATAAACTTCTTAAGGAGAAGCTCTTCGTGTCTCTCATGAACTTCTTTGCAGTCCAGCAAGTAAGGAAGCACAGGGCCTGCCTATATTATGTGGTCACTAAAAACATTTGCTGAATGAATAATCTAGCCAGACATAGTTACCACAGAAGATGGGCCTGTGGAGCAATGGGGAATTGGTCTTCCTGGGGAAACAGTGACAGTGAGGACGAAGGCCAGGCAGGAGGGCACTGAGCCAATAACCCAGCCGTCCGTCTGCTGTTTGGAAGTCTGAGAAGACCCCTCAGCTTCTTTAACAACTAGCAAGAGTTGGGAGTGAAGACCTCAAGAAGAAGATTCCACTGCTAATAAAATAGGTGGCTCTCTTCCAATTAATTACAAAAATTAAAAGATATCATCATATTTGCAGCTATACTGGCAAAGAAATTCGTATTTCTCACTTCAACATGTAAAACACACAAACTAAATGTCTCTTTGTACATCGATCCCATACCTGGTGTTGTTAACTAAGTGTGGTTATACAGGGCAGTGTACAGTTCTGGAGCTAGGAAGCCAGAATTTGTATTCTTATTCTGTCACTTACTAGCCGTGTGACTTTGGGCAAAGTACTTAGCTACTTTGTGCTTTTCTTTGTACATTTATAAAACAGACATATTGATAGTTTCTGTATCATAAGAGCTGTTTTGAGTATTAAATGAGAATCATCAGGAAACTGTTGCATACTGAGTGCCATATGTCATCCTAGTGTTGTAGAAGTAGCAGTAGTCTTTACAGTGCTGGTATTGCTGGAGGTGGTAGAAATAGTAGTTGGTAGCAGTAAAATAATAGAGGTGCAGCCCATTATGACTGTTTTATGGGGCAAAAACTTTAGATTTAGCTCAGGGCCAAGCCATGTCAAATACAAGGTACTAAATTCATATAGAGTTGACTAGCACTCGTGATGTTTCCTGTCATAAAACAAGATGACTTGACACAACAGATTTTTCTTTAAGAAGTGAGGGAGTCAGCAGATTTGTAGTGGCTGCTGCTGCTACTGGACAACTCATAGCCATAATTTATGCTCAGCTTTGGCCCAGAGAAAGTGTCAGAAGGACAGCCATATAATTGAGTGTGTGAATGTGTGTGAGTAAAATGATGTGCATTGGACTGTGACTCTGTTCTAAGAAGGATATAAGAATTTCAGCATTTTATGAAATCAGGTGGGAAAAGAGTGAACCATCCTGAAAACTAAGGCATAGTATTTAGAAATCAAGAGAATCATTTTTAGAGGGGAAAGGTACTGGTGTGGACTTATTAACGGTATTTGCAATGTGCCATTTTTATGGATGGATAACACTGAAGACAACATTTAGCATTTTAGTTGACTTCACAATTGATTCATCCAGGGGATCCACTAGCCCTTCACATGTATTGTCCAAGGAAACTTTAAAGAAGAATGGAAAAGTGGTTTTATCTCATGATCTGCAACAAAAGCTGCTGTAGAAACAGGACTTAACTGCCAGCCCGAAAGCAGGGAGTGAGAACAATTATTTAATGATCCAAGGAAAATCATAAAAAGTGCTATGAAAGAAGAGTTTTTCAGCATAAACATGGGTATGTGAGCCACAATTAGGTGAAAAACAGGTATTTTCTTTTTAAAAGTAGTCAAAAGGTTTATTTTCTATCTGTGAAGTGAAACACAGATCTACTGAACATACCTGAGAATGTCAAGTAGAATGAAGACGAACACTTGTGCTCACTTCATCAGCACATATAGTAAAATGGGAACGATACACAGAAGATTAGCATGGCCCCTGAACAAGGATGACACACAAATTCGTGAAGATTTCCATATTTTTAGACTTAAACATAAGACCTACCGCCATAAAAACCCCAGAAGAAAACCTAGGCAAGACCATTCAGGACATAGGCGTAGGAAGGACTTCATGACTAAAACACCAAAAGCATTGGCAACAAAAATCAAAATAGGCAAATGGGATCTAATTAATCTCCAGAGCTTCTGTACAGCAAGAGAAACAATCATTAGAGTGAAGCAGCAAACAACAGAATGGGAAAATCTGTTTGCCATCTCCCCATCTCACAGAGGGAGAATATCCAGAATCTACAAAGAACTAAAAGAGATTTACAAGAAAAAGGCAAACAAACAAACAAATCAGTTCAAAAGTGGGCAAAGGACATAAACAGACACTTTTCAACAGAGGACATATATGAGGCCACCAAATATATGGAGAAATGCTCATCATCACTGGTCATTAGAGAAACGCAAATCAAAACCACATTGAGATACCATCTCATGCCAGTTAGAATGGTGATCATTAAAACATCTGGAGACAACAGATGCTGGAGAGGATGTGGAGAAAGGGGAACACTTTTACACTGTTGGTGGGAGCATAAATTAGTTCAACCACTGTGGAAGACAGTGTGGTGATTCCTCTAGGACCTAGAAATAGAAATTCCATTTGACCCAGCAATCCCATTACCTAGTATATATCCAAAGGTTGATAGACTGTTGTGTTGTAAAGACACACGCACACGTATGTTCATTGCAGCACTGCTTACAATAGCAAAGACCTGGAACCAACCCAAATGCCCATTCATGATAGACTGGACAAGGAAAATGTGGCACAGGTACAGCATGGAATACTATGCAGCCATAAAAATGACGAGTTTGTGTCCTTTGTAGCGACATATTTGAATCCGGAAACCATCATTCTAAGCAAACTGACACAAGAACACAAAATGAAACATCACACATTCTCACTCATAGGCCGGTGTTGAACAATGAGAACTCATGGAAGAAGGGAGTGGAGCATCACACACTGAGGTGTGTTGGAGGAGAATAGGGGAGGGACAGCAGAGGGTAGGGTGGTTGGGGAGGAATAACACGGGGAGAAATGTCAGATATGGCTGACATGGGTGATGGAGGCAGCAAAGCACATTGCCAAGTATGTACCTATGCCACAATGCTGCATGATGTGCACATGTACCCCAGAACCTACAGTAAAATTACACACACACACAGACATATATATACGTACATATATGTATATATATAAATGTGTATGTGTGTATATATACATGTATATGTGTGTGTGTGTATGTTTATATATTTCTATATATAAATACATATATATATATATATATACAGAGAGAGAAAGAGAGAGAGAGAAAATTAACAACTTAAAGAAAGTACTTTATTGTATAGGTCAATTAAAATATTAGAATTTTCAATTCAATAACTGACACAGTTTACTCAAGAGAAGACTGAAGACTTCAAGAATTTGCCTAATTGATTGAACAGGTAGTGTCTGTGCCCAAATTAGAACCTGGAAGTGGTTTTCCAAGAAAGAAGTGTAACGTTTAAAGAAAAATTATACAGAAAGTGGTTAGATGTTAATGTTTACTCAACATTTATTCCAAATCAACAACAAAATAAAGCACATTTACACAAAAATACTTTGAAGTGTAACATGCTAAAAACTAAAGTGGTACTATTATCACATGAAATATGTTTTCAAAGTCTGCTTTGACATTTTTGTGCTCTGAATTTTATGAAATCAAGAGAAAAAATGGATTAACTGATCTTTGCGTATCATATGCCATCATATGAGTGTAGCTTCGTATGGTAGGTTAATAAAGTGTCATATTCTTTGTGAAGAGCTATACATCTTGGAATGTGCATGGAATTATATGTTCATACCACTGAGTAAAATATTGAAACAGACAAATGTATTTTACACAAAAGAGGAAGTTGTGACATGACAAGAATTAGTAATAATTACATTTATCTAAACACTGAGAGGTATAGACAAGTAATAAAATATTTTCTTGGCCAACATTTGTAAATTATGTTCATCAGAGTATAATCTGAACATTCTGAAACAAGTTGAGAATGAATCCCTTGGCCAAGCATGGCGGCAGAGGCCTGTAATCCAAGCACTTTGGGAGACGGAAGGAAGCAGGTGGATCATGAGGTCATGTGATCGAGACCATCCTCGCCAACATGGTGAATCCTCATCTCAAAAAATACGACATAGTTATTATCCAGGCATGATAGTGCGTGCCTGTGGTCCCAGCTACTCTGGAGTCTCAGGTGAACGAATCGCTTGAACGAAGGATGCAGATGTTGCAGTAAGCCAAGATTGTGCCACTGCACTCCAGCCCTGTGACAGAGCAAGACACCAACTAAAATAAATAAATACATAAATACAAAAATACATAAATAAAGGTGAGCCTGCAGCCAAGTAAATAAATGCAAGCGTGCCTGTAAATCATTGTAGAGTTAGATAAGTCAATAAATTATTGTTGCCAGCCTGGGTACAAATAAATAAATCAGTAAATGTGAGCCTGCCTTCTAATACTCAGACAGCCGGAGACATAAATACATGAATCCAAGCATGTCTCCAAATATATAAATAAAGAAATGTGACCTATTTCTCCATAAGTAAGTACATCATTAAATGAATAAATAATATCAGGTCTGCCTCTAAATAAATAGATTAATATATTGATAAATAAAGCATAGAATGGAATGGTGCACGTAACGGAAAATAATGGGGAAAGGAATGGAGAATGGATGGAATGGAATGGAGAATGGAATGGAATGGAATGGAATGGGGCATGGAATGAAACCGGGAATGGAATGGGTTATGTAATGGAATGAAATGGGGAATGGAATTGAGAATGGAATGGAATGGAGAATGGAATGAGCAATAGAATTGAATGGAATGAGAAATGGTATATAGAATGGAATGTTTAATGGAATGGAATGGAACAGGGATTGGAATGAGGAATGGAATGAGTAATGTAATGGGGCATGTAATAAAATGGATTGGGGAATGGATTGGAATGGAATGGGGAATTGAAAGGGAAATTGAATGGAGAATGAAGTGTAATGGAATGGGGAAGGGAATGGGAAATGGAATGGAGAATGGAATGAAATGGAAGAGATAGTGAAATGGAATGGAAAGGAGAATGGAATGCTGCATGTAATGGAATAGAATGGTTAAAGGAATGGAGAATGGATGGAATGGAATGGAGAAAGGAATGTAATGGAATGGCGAATGGAATGAAACGGGTAATGGAATGGGGAATGGAATGAAATGGAATGAGAAATGGAATATAGAATGGAATGGAGAATGGAATGGAATGGGACAAGTAATGGATTGAGGAATGAAATGGAATGGAACGGGAAAAGGAATGAGCAATGCAATGGAGAATAGAATGGTTAACGCAATGGAATGGAACGGGGAATGGAATGGAGAATGGAATGGAGAATGGAATGGAATGGAATGTAGAATGAAATGGAAAGGAATGGAATGGAATGGAATGGAATGGAGAATGGAATGGATTGGAACGGGGAATGGAATGCGGAATGGATTGGGAAATGGAATCGAGACAGGAATTGGGAATGGAATGAAATGGAATGAGCAATGGAATATAGAATTAAAGGTTTATTGGAATGGAATGGAACGGGGAATTGAATGGGGAATGGAATGGAATGGAATGGAGAATGGAATGGGACATGTAATGGAATGGAATGGGGAATGGAATGGAAAGGAATGGAATAAAAAGGAGAATGGAACATAATGGAAGGGGGAAAATAATGTTGAATGGAATGGCTCATGTAATGGAATGGAATGGATCATGTAATGGAATGGAATGGTGAGTGGCATGGATAATTGAATGGAGAATTTAATGGAATGGAACGGGGAATGGAATGGGGAATGGAATGGAGAATGGAATGAAATGGAAGAGGGAGGGAAATGGAATGGAACGGAGAATGGAATGGTGCACGTAATGGAAAAGAATGGAGAAAGGAATGGAGAATATATGGAATGGAATCGAGAATGGAATGGAATGGAATTGGGGATTGAATGAAACCGGGAATGGAATGGGGAATGGAATGGGGAATGTAATGGAATGAAACGGAGAATGGAATTGAGAATGGAATGGAATGGAATGGAATGGAATGGAATGGAATGGAATGGAGAATGGAATGAGGAATAGAAGGAAATGGAATGAGAAATGGTATATAGAATATAATGTTTAATGAAATGGAATGGAACAGGGAGTGGAATGAGGAATGGAATGGGTAATGGAATGGGGAATGTAATGGAATGGATTGGGGCATGGATCGGAATATAATGGGGAATGGAAAGGCAAATGGAATGGAATGGAACGATGAATGGAATGCGGAATGGAATGGGGAATGTAATGGAGAATGAAATGTAATGGAATGGGGAATGGAATGGGGAATGGAAAGGAGAATGGAATGAAATGGAAGAGATAGTGAAATGGAATGGAATGGAGAATGGAATGGTGCATGTAATGGAATAGAATGGTTAAAGGAATGGAGAATGAATGGAATGGAATGGAGAGTGGAATGGAATGGAATGGGGAATGGAATGAAACGGGTAATGGAATGGGGAATGGAATGAAATGGAAGGAGAAATGGAATATAGAATTGAATGGAGAATGGAATGGAATGGATCAAGGAATACAATGGGGAATGATATGGAATGGAACGGGGAATGGAATGGGGAATGCAAGGTAGAATAGAATGGGGAATGCAATGGAATGGAACTGGGAATGGAATGGAGAATGGAATGGAATGGAATGGAGAATGCAATGGAAAGGAATGGGGAATGGAATGGAATGGAATGGGGAACGGAATGGATTGGAATGAGGAATGGAATGGGGAATGGAATAGAATGGACTGAGGAATGGAATATAGAATGTTATGTTTAATGGAATGGAAAGGAACGGGGAATGGAAAATGGTATGTAATGGAATGGAACAGGAAATGGAATAAAATGGAATGAGGAATCGAATGGATCATGTAATGGAATGGAGTGGGGAATGGAATATAACGGAAAGGGTAATGGAATGGCTAATGTAATGGGGCCTGTAATAAAATGGAATGGGGAATGGAATGGAATGGAACGGGGAATGGAATGAAATGGAACAAGCAATGAAATGTTGAATGAAATATATATTGGAATGGAATGGATCAGGGAATGGAATGGGGAATGGAATGTGGAATGGCATACAGAATTTAATGGAATGGAATGGGGATTGGAATGGGTAATGGAATGGGGCATGTAATGGAATGGAATGGGAAAGGGAATGGGGAATGAAATGGGGCATGTAATGGGGCATGTAATGGGGCATGTAATGGAATGGAATGGGGAACGGAATGAAATGGAATGAGAAATGCAATATAGAATGTAATGTTTAATGGAAATTAATAGAATGGGGAATGGAATTGGGAATGAAAATGCAGAATGGAATGGGGAATTGAATGAAATGAAACGAGAAATGGAATATAGAATGGAATGTTTAATGGAATAGAATGGGTAATGAAATGGGGAATGGAATGAGGCATGTAATGGAATGGTACGGTTAATGAAATGGGGAATGGAATGAAATGGAATGAGAAATGGAATATAGAATGGAATGGAGAATGGGATGGAATGGAACAAGGAATGCAATGGGGAATGAAATGGAATGGAAGGGGGAATGGAAAGAGGAATGCAATGGAGAATAGAATGGGGAATGCAATGGAATGGAATGGGGAATAGAATGGGGAATGGAATAGGAAATGGAGTGATGCATATAATGGAAAGTAATGGGGAATAGAAGGGAGAATGGAATGGAATGGATAGTGGAATGTTGAATGTAATGAAATGGAATGAGAAATGTAATATAGAATATAAGGGAGAAGGGAATGGAATGGAATGGGTAATGGAATGGGGAATGGAATGGGTAATGGAATGGAATGGAACAATTAATGGAATGGGGAATGGAATGGGGAATGGAATGGAATGGAACAATTAATGGAATGGGGAATGGAATGGGGAATGGAATGGAGAATGAAATGGAATGGAACGGGTAATGGAATGGGGAATGGAGTGGAGAACAGAATGAAATTTAAGAGGTAGTGAAATGGAATGGAACAGAGAATGGAATGGTGCACGTAATGGAAAATAATGGGGAAAGGAATGGAGAATGGAAAGGAATTGAATGGGGAATGGAATGAAACTGGGAATAGAATGGGGAATGGAATGGGGCATGTAATGGAATGAAACAGGGAATGGAATTGAGAATGGAATGGAATGGAATGGAATGGAGAATGTAATGAGGAATAGAAGGAAATGGAATGAGAAATGGTATATAGAATATAATGTTTAATGAAATGGAATGAAACAGGGATTGGAATGAGGAATGGAATGGGTAATGGAATGGGGCATGTAATGGAATGGATTGGGGCATGAATCGGAATGTAACGGGGAATGGAAAGACAAATGGAATGGAATGGAACGATGAATGGAATGGGGAATGGAATGGGGAATGTAATGGAGAATGAAATGTAATGGAATGGGGAATGGAATGGGGAATGGAATGGAGAATGGAATGAAATGGAAGAGATAGTGAAATGGAATGGAACGGAGAAAGGAATGGTGCATGTAATGGAATAGAATGGTTAAAGGAATGGAGAATGAATGGAATGGAATGGAGAATGGAATGGAATGGAATGAGGAATGGAATGAAACGGGTAATGGAATGGGGAATGGAATGAAATGGAACGAGAAATGGAATATAGAATTGAATGGAGAATGGAATGGAATGGATCAAGGAATGCAAAGGGGAATGATATGGAATGGAACGGGGAATGGAATGGGGAATGCAATGGAGAATAGAATGGGGAATGTAATGGAATGGAACGGGGAATGGAATGGAGAACGGAATAGAGAATGGAATGGAGAATGCAATGGAAAATAATGGGGAATGGAATGGAATGGAATGGGGAATGGAATGGATTGGAATGAGGAATGGAATGGCGAATGGAATGGAATGGACTGAGGAATGGAATATAGAATGTTATGTTTAATGGAATGGAAAGGAACGGGGAATGGAAAGTGGTATGTAATGGAATGGAACAGGGAATGGAATAAAATGGAATGAGGAATCGAATGGATCATGTAATGGAATGGAGTGGGGAATGGAATATAACGGAAAGGGTAATGGAATGGCTAATGTAATGGGGCCTGTAATAAAATGGAATGGGGAATGGAATGGAATGGAATGGGGAATGGAATGAAATGGAACAAGCAATAAAATGTTGAATGAAATATTTATTGGAATGGAATGGATCAGGGAATGGTATGAGGAATTTAATGTGGAATGGCATACAGAATTGAATGGAATGGAACGGGGAATGGTATGGGGAAAGGAATGGGGCATGTAATGGAATGGAATGGGTAGTAAAATGGAATGGAATGGAATATAAAGGAGAATGGAACGTAGTGGAACGGGGAAAGAAATGGGGAATGGAATGTTTCATGTAACGGAATGGAATGGGTTATGTAATGGAATGGAATGGGGAGTGGCATGGATAATTGAATGGAGAATGGAATGGAATGGAACGGGGAATGTA
>PVKV010039297.1:0-13181 GCA_004027835.1 Alouatta palliata | reverse complement strand
CATGTGGCTTTTAAAACATGTTTGCAGTTTTCATGCTATTCTCCTTTTGAGAAGTGGAGTCTGTGCTCACACTCACTGGTTAACCAGACTTGACACTAGTGCTTACTTGTCACTGGCAGATGATGTCGAAGTGATGTTGTGTAACTTCTAAAATTATGTTAGAAACGCCATGAGCATCTGCCTGCTTCACTTGGGACACACGCCAGTGTCTGAATGTCCCGAGACTGCCTGCTGCTGGGAAGTCCGGTGTGTTCTCCAGCCAAGATCAAGTTCCTTTGTGGACCTGAGCATGATGTCACGTCCAGGTGATTCCGATCCCCTTCTGTGGATTCCATTCCACTCCGTGAGACTTCTCTGCAGTCCCCAGACATCAACACGCACCAATAAGCTATCTTTTCTGTGTTTTGCCTGAATTCCTGTCCCTGTGAAGCATTAGCAAATTGAAATGTTTGTTTTTACCAGCATTTGGGGGTATTAGTTTTTTATTTAAAAAAAAAATCACAGTAAAGACATCAGGAATAACACACTTGCAGGTCATTCATGAGGTACAGAAGAATGCACACTGAAATCTGGATTTGTCTTTCCCTCTTCTGCAGCCTGCCAGCTTCTTCCTCTGGAAGTAACAGCAATGAAGTTTCTGCACATCTTTCTAGATTTATTAATTGAACAATCATGTAGCACTGACACCATGACAAAGCTTTGTACAAGGCCTTTGACTACCAATGTGAAAGACTCATTTATTTTCATATACTGTGAACGCTCAGGTGGCAGCAGGAAGGAAAGCTTTATGCTCATTCCTTTATATTCTTCCTAATATATCCTGTTTTTAAAAATTTCTTTCCCATTTTGGCATTAAGAGATATAAATCTGTTGTCTAGATTTTTAAATTTAAGTTTTCTCTCTCACACACACGTGTATATTTATATGTGCACACCCCCACATTTTTCTATTCAGTTGTTGCTGATTAAAATTCTCCATTTTCACAGGTACGTTCCTTCCCAAATCCTGTTAACCACCCCTTCAATGAGATAATCCCTGAAAAAAATTGCAGTATTGGCCATGCAGGGTAGCTCATGCCTGTAATCCCAGCACTTTGGGAGGCCGAGGTGGGCAGATCAGGAGGTCAGGAGTTCAAGACCAGCATGACCAACATGGTGAAACCCTGTCTCTACTAAAAGTACAAAAATTAGCCAGGTGGGGCAGCACACACCTGTAAACCCAGCTAATCAGGAAGCTGAGGCAGAAGAATCGCTTGAACCCGGGAGGTGGAGATTGCAGTGAGCCGAGATCCAGCCTGGGTGACAGAGTGAGACTCCATCTCAAAAAAAAAAAAGTATATCAATGCAGTTTTTTTTTTTTTACCTAATCTATGACCCATTTCATTTAATAGTTTTTAAAACCTGTGATGAATCAACACTGATGGAAATTTGTACTGAATTATTTTACATCTATTTTTTTTTCTTTGAGACGGTCTTGTACTGTTGCCCAGGCTGGAGTGCAGTGGCAGGATCTCTGCTCACAGAAACCTTTGCCTTCTGAGTTCAAACCATTCTGCTGCCTCAGCCTCTGAAATAGCTGGGATTACAGTTACTTGCCACCATGCCCAGCTAATTTGTGTGTGTGTGTGTGTGTGTGTGTGTGTGTGTGTGTGTATTTTTAGTAGAGATGGGGTTTCCCAGTGTTGGCCAGCCTGGTCTCGAACTCCTGACCTCAGGTGATCTACCTGCCTTGACCTTTGAAAGTACTGGGATTACAGGTGTGAGCCACCATGCTTAGCCTCATTTCATATCATAACGGGTAGTATCTACTTTTTAAAAAAAATCACAATTCTCATTTTCCAAAAATTTTATTTCTGTTATGTTTTGGGGTTTTTCAATTGCCTTCAGAGTGCTAATTCTCATGGCCAGAGCATAGGAGTGTGTGTGATCAGGTGTTGACTGATGAACCAGAATGCATATTTGATCCTGGAGTTTGGGTTTATCAGAACTCTCCATTTAGAAAAGCATTCTTTATATATTTTCAAACAACCCACGATGAACACACAGTGCTGATTTCTTATTCATCTGTCAATGAACATTCCACCTTATACATATATATTGTCAGAGAAATCTCTAAAGAAACTCAAGAGATTCAGAAATCAGTATGCAAACTTAGTTGCATACAGAGAAAAAAGAAGGTGTAATATACATAGTAGATAAGATTTTATACAATTACTAAGAATTACATTATCAGACATTAACTTTCAAACTGAACTTATACATTTTAAATTTAATTTGGATCTAGTTTAAAATTGTTGAACCTAGGACTGTGGTGACTCAGGAATAGTAGAAATGGGTAGGAATGACATTTCAGATCAAGCATGGAATCTCCCTTTATTCTCAGTGTGTTAGGTTTTCCTCTCTTCACCCTGAAGTTTTCACTATCAAATATATATTTGGAAGCAGATCATTTTTTTCCTTTAATGTTTATTTCATACACACATAATAATATTGTGGGTCTGGGATTCAGTTTTGAAATGAAACATGCAGTCTAAGTGACCCCCCTGTCCATGTGAAAATGGTCTGGTCTAGATCAAGCAGTTGGGCCCCTATTGTGACATGTATGCTTGCAAAAATTCTATGGTGACCTGTTGCTGAGGTGATGTGATGATGTAGGTCTTGCCTTTGATTTCAGGTGCTATTCTGGCAACCAAAGGTTGGCAGGTAAAAGCAGCTTGGAAATTTTCTCTGGCTCGCAAGATGGGGAATGTTTCTAACTGTTGTCTCAGAGGTATGTATGTTCATTTTTATCTCCTGACTGTAATTTCTTCACAGGGGCTGGTTTTCCTGTATGATAAATGTCATTCTGGTTTTTTTTAATTTCCCCAATTCCTATTTGTCTACAGGTTTATACATATGTTTTAGAGTTTTATTACTCAATTTATATTTTTCATTCTATCAAGACGTTTTATATATTTTTTTCTCTAGGAAAAAGTACTGTTTCCCACACCAATTTTTTTGTACACCTACTTCCATAGAGTAGATAGAGAAGACACACAACAACATTGCCTTCATCAGAATCTTGATACCAAATACAGTATGAGACATTCCATGAAACACCAAAGTCTTCTGAATACAGATGTCAAAATCTGAAAGCAAATATTAGAGCAGTTTAAAATAGGACATTTTTAGAAAATAAAAATAAATTTCATGATGGGAAACACTTTTGCCTAATTTAGAAGTTTTGAGAAATTCTTTTAATTTAAATTTTTTTAAAAGATAAATACCACTGAAAGGACATAAAAAGTTAAGAAATAGGAAATATTACTAGAAGTCATATAAGATTTATGAGAATTTTACCTTGCAGTGAAGACTGCCTGGCATTAGATAAATTGGTTCATAAGGTCTTATTAAAATTAGCTATAATATTAAAAATACACTAATGTGAAACTAAAATTTTCGTTAAAAAGCAAACTATTCTTAAGACAGTAATTTGTTCTCAATGAGATTACAAGAGGTAATAATTTTTCATTCTCAAATCTGTTTCTTTTTAGAATTTCTCAAATTTATGCCTCAGAATTTCAGCTTGTACCACATCTCTTTACAGATGCTTTACAGATCACACATCATTGCCTTCTGTTTCTTTTCCCCTTGAAAACCTCGATTGTTTTTTTTTTTTTTTTTTTGAGACAGAGTCTTACTCCATCACCAGGTGCCAGGCTGGAGTGCAGTGGCGCGACCTCGGCTCACTGCAACCCCCGCCGCCCGGGTTCAAGCAATTCTCCTGCCTCAGCCTCCCAAGTAGCTGGGACTACAGGCGCGCGCCACCACGCCCAGCTAATTTTTTTTGTATTTTTAGTAGAGACGGTGTTTCACCATGTTGACCAGGATGGTCTCAATCTCTTGGCCTCGTGATTCGCCCACCTCAGCCTCCCAAAGTGCTGGGGAAAACCTCGATCTTTTTACTTGACTAGCATGATAACTGTCTCCTTCAAAGTTTCAGCAGCAGCTTTAACTTCTGCCCCGCCCCCCACAGGCTTTTTGATATCTGTGAATTGTTTCCTATGAACGGGAAACATCTCAGGCTGATAGTAAGAGCCATGTATTTTTCTGTTGAAGTTACTAAATTTTCTGTTTACATTCCTCTAATGTCAACTCATGGCTGAACACTATGTCTAAATAAGTTCAAGTACTCTGTTCATCACGTGTGTCTTCTACATTATTTCAATATATTTTCTTGAGACACTGCCTACTCTCAGGCAGTTCTTAGTCCAGGCTGCTCAGATGGTTGTGCGGAACAATAGCCAGTGAGACATTGGGGGTTAAATATTTAATTCACTAAACCACTAAGACACGAACGTGGGTGGCCACATTTTCAGTTAATTCCCATTAACTGCTTGTGCAGGGTTCATCAGTTGAAAGGAAGTTGATCTTGGCACAGCCATCAGGTTGCAGTTGGTTTGGAATGTCCTGAGATCTGCACTAGCTTGACAGCCAAACAGAACTTGGTACCTTGGGGTGGTCAGTTGCTTATGGAGGGGTGCTCACTGCCAGACAGCTGACAGCTCTTGGCTCTGGGTAGGATGAACAGACACTTAAATTTGTTCCTCAGAAAGGCTTTGTTTGCAGGAAAGTGCCATATTTTAGCCCAGGAGTTAAAACCTAGAGACAGGAGTTTTGTTTAATGATTTGAGTTCTTCTCTGGACTCAGCCACCTATTCTAGGACATCAACCTTCCTGAACAGTCCTTGGGGCAGAAGGATTGAGAAAGTGAGTGGAAAGAGCTCCACGTTCAGGGTCCAGGCTATGATTTAGAGACCTTAGTTTTTCAGGGATCTCTGTCCCAAGAAAACCAACCACATACTTGTCCCAGATCTATCTTTCATCAGTGCCATGACTCTACACAGGTCGCTTCAAATCTCTTTATTTCACTTCCTTGAACTGTTAGCTCTGGGTGGCAGTCCCCCAAGTGCCTTCTCTGTATTTACCACTACCAAGGGCTTGGCTTATTCTTCCAGACATAAAATAGTTGAGCACTTTTTGGCACTTAGGAAGCACCCACCTTCTTAAGGCTTTGTGTCCACGGCACTATTTTTACATTTTAACATAACATAGGCCATTATCAACATTTCCCCATTCAGACCAGGGAGTGGAGGCACAGAGGGGTCTATAGAACTTCCTCAGGTTTGAGCAGCTTCTCAAAAGGCCTTGAGATCGTATGCACCAGACCCTATGCTCTTGGTCACTCCAATATACTACCTTTCTGTAATTTCTCATCTCAATACAGGTAATGCCTGTTCAGTTATATGTGCAACTTCTCTGATCTTCTGCAGCAAGATATCAACAACTGTCTTCATTTTAATTCCTTTCTTAGCATGTTGCATCGAGGAACAGGGAGTGGATCCTGGGTTCACTGGAGAATCCACTGTCTGCTGCCACAGCCCTAAGAAGGCTGTCCTTTGTCACTGGCCTCCCATCCGTTTACATCCTAGAGTTGCATCAGTGGAAGGTGTTGTGGAAATTCATTCAATTCATTCATGATACAATTTCTAGATTCTTCAGTTTCTCATATTTCAGAAAATTATAAAATTGCTATGCTATATTCTTTATGTCATGTGTGCAAATTTAAATGTATTAAGACAATCACTAGGCCGGGCCCAGTGGCTCATGCTTATAATCCTAGCACTTTGGGAGGCTGAGGAGGGTGTATCATGAGGTCAGGAGTTCGAGACCAGCCTGGCCAATAAGGTGAAATCTTGTATCTACTAAAAATACAAAAAAAAAAAAATCTAGCTGGGTGTGGTTGTGTACGCCTGTATTCC
The DNA here is from genome assembly GCA_004027835.1 of Alouatta palliata. Lineage (NCBI taxonomy): Eukaryota > Metazoa > Chordata > Mammalia > Primates > Atelidae > Alouatta > Alouatta palliata. Next base: position 7,381 of record PVKV010039297.1, on the reverse strand, counting down.
CAGCTACTCGGAAGGCTTAGGCAGAAGAATTGCTTGAACCCGGGAAGCCTCTTCCCGAGTTCCAGTGAGCCTAGATCTTGCCACTGCACTCCAGCCTGGGCAACAGAGCAAGACTCAGTTTAAAAAAAAAAAAAAAAAAAAAACAGAAAAAAAAAAGACAATAACTAGTACTACGGCTACAGGAATAAAAGTGCATTTCCATTCCAGGATTGGATTTCCTTTTAATAGTAAAGAACGTCTCAGTGCAACTTGTAGACATTTTGCTGATTATTAAACATTAAGTAAAAAGGGTCTTTTCCTGAGACAGTGTTGCCAGGCATTTAAATTAATGGATGTCAGTTCAAACTGTTTTGAATGACAGTGAAAATGACGGTAGTAGTACAGAAAATTTCCATATACTCACTTTCCTCAGTTTTCTTTTGTGATCATGTCTTAAGTGAATGTGATAACACTTGTTACAATGTTACAGCTGAACCAATAGTGATACATTGTTACTAATGGAACTCTGGAGTTAGCATCTACTTTCCCTCTGTGTTGTACTATCTGTGGATTTTGACAATCTCATGATGTCATTTATCTTCCTGACAGAATAGTTTTATGTCCTAAACGTGACCTGTGCTGCTGCACCTATTAATGCCTGTCTTCTGAGGACTCCTGACAACCATGGATGCTAAGTTTCTGTTCTTAATCTATCTCCTTCAGAGACACCAGCCCCCAGTCCCCAACACCCAAGGTGGCCTAAGGGATTTTTTTTGGTGGAACCAACATATGGACAGTCTGTATTTCCTAGATCACAAAAGGAAACATTTGGTTTCTACCAGTATTTAGGGGTGTTAGGGGTGTGTGTGTGTGTGTGTGTGTGTGTGTGTGTGTGTTGGAGCTGGGGTCTCATTCTGTCACCCAGGCTGGAGTGCAGTGGTGTGATCTTGGCTCACTACAACCTCCCCCTCCCAGGTGAAGCAGTTATCCGCCTTAGCCTCCCCAGTAGCTGGGATTGCATGCCACCATGCCTGGCTAATTTTTTGTTGTTGTTGTTTTGTTTTTTGTTTTGTTTCATTTTGTTTTTGAGATGGAGTCTTGCTTTGTTGCCAGGCTGGAGTGCAGTGGCCCAGTCTTGGCTCGCTGCAATCTCTGCCTCCCAGGTTCAAGCGATTCTCCTGCCTCACCCTCCCGAGTAGCTGGGACTACAGGCTCCTGCCACCAAGCCCCACTAATTGTTGCATTTTTAGTAGAGATGGGGTTTCACCATGTTGGCCAGGATGGTCTTGATCTCCTGAGCTCGTGATCTGCCCACCTTGGCCTCCCAAAGTGCTGGGATTACAGGCATGAGCCACCACGCCTGGCCTTTTTTTGTATTTTTGGTAGAGATGTGGTTTCACCATCTTGGCCAGACTGGTCTTGAACTCTGACCTCGTGATCCACCTGTCTCAGCCTCCCAAAGTGCTAGGGTTACAGGCACCCACCACCACTCCTGGAAAATCTTTTGTATTTTTAGTAGAAACAGGGTTTCACTATATTGGCCAGGCTGGTCTTGACTCCTGACCTTGTGATCTACCAACCTTGGCCTCCCAAAGTGCTGGGATTACAGGCCTGAGCCACTGTGCCTGGCCTTTTTTTTTTTTTTTTTTTTTGACTTCCATAGACTAGATACTGAAGAAACCACTGAAACACCAACTTGGGTGCCACATTTTCAGTTAATTCTCATTCATTGCTTATTCAGGGTCTTTCAGTTGAAGGGAAGTTTATTCTTGGCACCGCCATCAGGTAGTAGTTAGTTTGGAATATCCTATGTTCTGAACTGGCTTGAGAGTCAAGCAGAACTCAGTCCCTTTGTGTGGTCAATTGATCCGTGGAGGGGTGCTCACTGCCAGACAGCTGACAGTTCTGGGCTCTGGGTAGGATGAACAGACATTTGAATTTGTTCCCCAAAAAGGCTTTGTTTGCAGGAAAGTGCCATATTTTAGCCTAGGAGTTAAAACCAAGAAACAGGAGTTTTGTTCAATGGGTTGAGCTCTTCTTGGTTATGATTTAGAGGCCTCAGGTGTTCAGGGATCGCTGTCCCTAGAAAACCAACCAAATACTTGTCCAAGATCTATCATTCATCAGTGTCGTGACTCAAGGCAGGTCACTTCAAATCTCTTTATTTCACTTTCTTGAACTGTCAACTCTGGGTGGCAGCTCCTGCTCTGCCCATCTCTCTGGGCTGATGTGGGCGTCACAGGAAAGAACATAAATTTTTCACAATTTCTAAAACATGGACCCATGTCAAGAATGAAGAGAATTTTACTCTCCACTGTCCTGGAGTCCCCCAAGTGCCTTCTCTGTATTTACCACTACCAAGGGCTTGGCTTATTCTTCCAGATATAAAATAGTTGAGCACTTTATGACACTTAGGAAGCACCCACCTTCTTAAGGCTTTATGTCCGCTTCACTATTTTTATGCTTTTAACATAAAATAGGCCATTATCAACATTTCCTCATTCAGACCAGGGAGTGGAGGCACAGAGGGGTCTATAGGACTTCCTCAGGTTTGAGCAGCTTCTCAAAAGGCCTTGAGCTCCCTATGTTCTTGGTCACTCCAATATACTACCTTTCTGTAATGTCTCATCTCAATACAGGTATTTCACTTATAACTTTCTGAAGTTGTAAGTGAAACCCACAGTGCTTTCTGAAGCCCAACTCAGATTCAGGGGGCTTTGCTCTGCGGAAGATGATCAATGGGATCAAACATTTAAGCTGTGAATAAATAAATGCTCATTTATCTGATCTTCTGCAGCAGGATATTAACAGCTATCTTTATTTTAATTCATTTCCCAGCATGTTCCATCCATGATGGGAGAGTGGATCCAGGGATCCATGAAGAATCCACTGTCTGTCACTGCAAGCGTAAGAAGGGAATTTTCCATCACTGGCTTCCCAGCTGTATAAGCCCTAGAGTGGCACCAATGGAAGGTATAATGGAAATTCAGTCATTCAGTTCATTCATGATACGATTTCTAGATTCTTCAGTGTCTCTCATTTCAGACAAGTATAAAATTGCTACACTATATTCTTTATTTTATGTTTGCAAATTTAAATGTAGTAAGTCAATAACTAGTGCTACAACTACAGGAGTAAAAGTGTATTTTTTTTATTCCTGATTTGGATTTACTTTTAATAATAAAGAACATCTGAGTTCAACTTGTAGACACTTTGCTGATTTTTAAACATTAAGTAAAAAGAATGTTTTTCTGAGATAATGTTGCCAGGTTTGTAAAGTAATGGACATCACTTTAAACTGTTTGGAATTAACTTAAAAATGGAGGAAGTGGTACAGAAAATGTCCATATACTCACCTTCCTCAGGTTTCTTTTTGTGATGACATCTTATGTGAGTGTGATAACACTTGTGACAATGACTGTGCCAATAGTGATACATTCTTATTAGTAATAGTCTAGGGTTAGCATCAAGGTTCATTCTGTGTTGTCCGGTCTATGGGTTCTGACAAAGTCACCAAGTCCTTTGTTACCCTTGCAGAATAATTTCACACCCTAAGCACAACCTGTGCTGCACCTATTAATTCCTGTCTTTTTTCCTGATGATTCCTGAAAACCATGGATGATTTTACTGCCTGCATAGGTTTCCTTTTCCAGAATTTTATACAGGTGGAATCATAGTCCTCATGACTAACTTACTTTACTTAGCAATATACATGTAAGACCTTGTATATCTTTTTGAAACTTAACAGCTTAAAATTTTTTGTCAGTGAATAATATCTTATTGGGTTTGTGAAACAGTGTCAGTTGGTTCATTCACCTCCTGAGGACCATCTCAGCTGCTCCTTGCAATCTGGACAATTATGAATAAAGCTGCCCACATTCTTGGGCACATTTTACGATGAACATAATTTTTAAGTTCAGTTGGGTAAATATGTAGAATTTTCATCACTTGCTGGTAAGACTCTATTTTCCATTGTAAGAGTTAGGTAGAATTCAACTGTAAAATCGTGTGGCTATGTTTTCTTAAAGTTATTACTTAGTGATTTAATTCTATAATAGCTAGAAGCCTACCCAGACTATCTATATCTCCTTTGGGTAGTTATGCTAGTTGCTCCCTTTGAAGGCATTTGTCCATTTCATCTAAGCTAGAAAATCTGTGGGCATAGACACTTGTAACTCGCAAGTTGCCTGCTTGGTTCTCTTCCAAGGGTACTGTGCTTCCTGTCAATTCTTCTCTAAAAGTTTTTAACAAAGTTTCACTCCTGCACTAAAAAAATTGCAGGCATAGATTTGTTCAACTTATTCTGTTGTTATTTTCTTAATGTTCATGGGATCATCAAGGATAATTCCTCTTTTAGTTATATTATTTATACATTGTGTCTTCTATCTTTTCTTTATATATATATATATATTATTGCATTTTAGGTTTTGGGGTACATGTGAAGAACATGCAAGATGGTTGCATAGGTACACACATGGCAGTGTGATTTGCTGCCTTCCTCCCCATCACCTATATCTGGCATTTCTCCCCATGCTGTCTCTCCCCAACTCACCAGCCCCCGCTGTCCCTCCCCCTTTTCCCCCCGACAGACCCCAGTGTGTGATGCTCCCCTCCCTGTGTCCATGTGTTCTCATTGTTCAACACCCGTCTGTGAGTGAGAACATGCAGTGTTTGATTTTCTGTTCTTGTGTCAGTTTGCTGAGAATGATGGTTTCCAGGTTCATCCATGTTCCTACAAAGGACACAAACTCATCGTTTTTGATGGCTGCATAATATTCCATGGTGTATATGTGCCACATTTTCCCTGTCCAGTCTATCATCGATGGGCATTTGGGTTGGTTCCAGGTCTTTGCTATTGTAAACTGTGCTGCAGTGAACATTTGTGTGCTTCTATCTTTTCTTTGTGATTAGCCTGGCTGAAGGTTTACCAATTGTATTGATCTTTTCTAAGAAGCAGCTTTTGGTTTTGTGTTCTTTTTTTATTAATTCTATTGCATTGAATTCTGCAAATACTGCTATATTTCGAGGGAGGGGATTGCCTGGTTTACATTACATTACACTTTTTTCTCTAGTTTCCTAAGGTGGAAGGTAAGACATCTGGATACGGATTATTTTTAGTTTACTGCACAAAATTGTGAATGGTACTCATACCACTGAAGTGGGCACTTGATTATCAAAATAATAAATATTATGTATTTTGACCACAGTAATGATTTTAAAGCCAATACAATGGATGATAAGTGCAGGAGGATCATATGTAGATCCAGGAAAGATGAATGACATAACATTTCAAGAACAAAGAAAAGGACATTTACCAGGCCTCAAAATACACAGGGGGATCATGGGTCATTCTCATGGAATCACCAGTGCATTTGTGTGTCAGCCTGTGTGAATACTGCCTATTTCACAGTGGTGAGGGGTTCTTAGCCAGAGAACCAGGCCCTGATCTGTGTTTTCCTGATGGTCTCATTTGCCCTCCCTCATCACCAAGGAAGGTGTCCCAGTGGCAGCCAAGTTTCTGTTCTTAACCTACCTGCTTCACACACACACCAGCCTCCTGTCCTCAACACCCTAGGTTGCCGAAGGGATTCCTTCAGTGGAACATACATGCTGAAAGTTACTCTGTGTTTCCTAGATCACAATGAGCAGGAGCCTTCATCTCAGGCTGTCCCAGGCGTTCACACGGTAAGTTCTTTTTTCTTTGTCTAAGATGGAAATTTTGTTGCTCTTGCTTTTTTAAAATTGTATTTGATTTGACACACGAAAATCTTACCATGTACATTATAGATGACTTACAGAATTTTTTGGTTGGAAAATGTGAGGGTTCGTTACCAGGTAAGAAATGATCTCAGATGACATTCTTAGATAACACCTTCAGTGAGGAACTGTATGGCAGCAAGCATTTTTTTTTTAGGGGAAATCTTTCTTCTTAAATAATTGTAACCGTACAACCAAAACAGTCTTGAAAGTCTTGCATAAAAATCTTGCGCCTTTCCAGTATTATGTTGCAGGCTTTATTTTGGAGCCATTGCCTCAACCACTATCTCCCATATGCTTTTCTAATATCAACAAGTAAAGAAAAGACCTATATAGTTAAACCCAATCTCTACTAAAAATAGAAGAATTATCCAGGCATGGTGACCAGCAGCTCTGATCTCAGCTGCTGGGGAAGCTGAGGCGCAGCAGGTTCACTTGAGCCCAGGAGGCAGAGGTTGCAGTGAGCTGAGATTATGACACTGCACTCCAGCCTGGGTGATAGAGCGAGACTCCGTCTCAAGAAAAGAAAAGAAAGAAAAACTGCATGCGTACAGGACACAGCATGGTCTGATCCTTATACTGTTTTTATTTATTCTTTAAACACAGGTGGATACAGCCACAGAGTCGAGCAGTACGTATTCTGGGATCACCTTGATGCTAAGGAAAAATTCTAGTGTTGAGAAAGGTGACACTTCCTTGCCTCCTTTTTCTGGAGAGCCACTCTGATTTGAATTTCCTGCCAGAAATGAGGTTCAAACAGTTTTGTCTTAAAAAGTGAAGAATCCAGTCAGGAAGTGGGACCATCTACTGTAGTGCCTGGAAGTGCATTTAGATAGAAGAGGGCAGTGGGTGTGCATCAGGGTTGGGAAGTATGGAGGATAGAGTCAGTGCGGAGTGATTGTGACTGTCTCTGCGAGTTTGTGTGCTTTACCCAAGAAAACATGTTCTCCTGTGCAAAGCACAACGCAAAGATTACTATTCTAAAAACAAAACTTAATCTCCACTATATTTTTCCATAAATCAATCCATTCATTTTCCACCATAGCTGTAGCTGAGGGTGAGTTTAATATCCCCAGTCCTCATATGAAGGTGATGGAGAGATGATTTTTTTAAAACTTTTGCTCACCTAAATGGAAATGGCAAAGATAAACTCGGGAATAGGTGGGAGATTGATGCTCTGGACTGCTAGTCCGAAGTTATCACACGGCCCTGGTGTAACTTGTCAGAAGATCCTAGCATCTATGCGTGTTTTTGGAAGTATGTTGGCCTATAAAAATCTCAAGCACTGTGAATCGCAGTAGAATGGTCTCAGTGGTCAGGTGACCCAGAGTGTGAGTAGGTTCATTGTACAGTGGACTTTGGTGTGGTCATTAATATGAAACACACAGAGACAGCTCCCAGGTCATTGGTCTTAAGGGATGGGCTATTTCTTAGTTCCTGGTGAAGAAAGGAGAACATATAGGGACATATCCTATTGTATTTAGTGACATCGTCATCATGAACACTAGAAATGCTCTAATTCAGTAGTGCACATACCCAAGCCACAGTACCCAACAAGATATCAAGGAGCAACTTGTCTGTTCGCCTAGTGCCAACCTCCTCTGCTGGATTCTACTGCACAGCTGGGTTAGAAAGGATCAGCGCC
>PVKV010039296.1:0-13179 GCA_004027835.1 Alouatta palliata | reverse complement strand
GAAGAACATGCAAGATTGTTGCATAGGTACACACATGGCAGTGTGATTTGCTGCCTTCCTCCCCATCACCTATATCTGGCATTTCTCCCCATGCTATCCCTCCCCAACTCCCCACCCCCCGCTGTCCCTCCCCTTTTTCCCCCCTACAGACCCCAGTGTGAGATGCTCCCCTCCCTGTGTCCATGTGTTCGCATTGTTCTTAAAAATTGGAAATTTTTTAAGAAAATATTGGGAAGACTTTCTGCTGACACCAAGTTAAAGCACTGAGATGAAGTAGCTGGCAGTATGTATAAAAAAGAGGTTAATCTGTAGCTGATTATTCACCTTGGGAGACCGCAGGAGCCTATAGCCGAACATAATCAACTACTCAGCTTTTTGAAGGAGATAGACTCATAAGCTTAGAATCTCATGGCATTCCAAAAGCAGTCTTGAGTAAGAACTCTTTTCCGTCTTGTTCATATTTCATATTTTATTAACCTTGGAAATACCACTAAATGCTATATCTAAAAGCCTTAATGATTAACTGACTCACCAGCTAGGAACCTCCAAAAAGGATTGCTAAGAAAAAGTAGGAAGGCAGTAGTTGATATCATTCTCTGAAGTCCTGTCATCTGGCTGATCATTCTTATACCAATCAGACTTTAGAAGGAATATAAAACCTGTGACCTGGAATGACAGATTTTCTCTTGAAATTTTTGTCTAATTGACTTGAGTACATCTATATGTCTCAACATTAGCAAGATACAAACACAGGGATTTCAGTGTACACATTCTACAGAGATTTTAATATAATATTTGCTATGAAAATAAAACCAAATGAAAGGAAATGTGAAAAAAAAACAAAACTAAATTACAAAGAAGAACTTCATAATGTATGGAGAGTAAGAATTCAAAGATAAATTATTGTAATAAGGTAGATTCTATATTGAAACTTCCACAACAACTGGCCATACCAATCTAAAGAAACATCAAAATTAGGATGATTAATGCCAAATATAATCCAGAAAGAAAAATGGCAGTGAAAATAGGAGCACTCATTAATGAAGTATCTTGATTTCAGTTCAAAGTTTAAAAGTCAACATAAATCCAAGCATTTGAATAGGTCAAAAAAAGTTTATCTTAGATTTGATATGAAAGAAGACATCAAAATCAAACCAAAGTAGGAACACAACTTGAAAAAAGTGGAAGTCAATGTGATATAGAAAGATATTAATTTTTGTATAGCTTAGTTTAAACTGACTATGCTTATTTATGCAATACATTAGATTTTTATACCAGTTCATATGTTCTATCTGTTAGAGAATGAAATAATACTCCAATTAGGCAAGACTTCTTTTTTTAGAAAGAGAAATATTCCTTTATGCAGTAGAATACACGCAGACATCATCCAACCTACCCACAAAGAAGGTCAACCCTGCCCTTGGATGAGTCCATAAGACATGAATAAAATGATTTATGAACAACAGTGACAAATATACCTTTTTATTAGCTCATCGTTGCCATTAATTTATTAATTGCCACTGTGTTACAAATTACATTTGCATTAATATTTTAATGCAGTGTTAAATATTTAGCATTCTTTAGAAATAAAAAAAGATGAGATAAGCTATATGTCATATTATTTTTACCAGTTTTGTAAAGTCAAATGACAATATAGTACAATTAAAGTGCAAAGTTGAATAATCAGGAGATGGTCACACACATGCGCACATACACACACATATACACACGTACACACTTACTATAACCATAGTATCTCATTTGGTTTGGTTTTAGTCAAATAGCTAAACAGAAACAATGCTCAATACCAACACAAACACAAACACACACCCCACAAAAGTAGGTAAACTTACGTTTGAATAAGTCGGGCATTCGTAAAAGATATAAAGAGGTAACATTCACAATAAATATATTACATTTACAAAGGTCTATGTACCACGTAGCATGCAGTCAACATTTACAAAGCAAAACAAAAGAAGAAATAAGAAGTAGACAATTTTATTCACTTATCTAATTCCATAATTAAAGAAGTGGAGAAAGACACATGTAACAATTACAGAAATAGATTCTATATGTGTCTGATATACATAAATATAGATACCTATACACATAGATAGATATGTACATAATTCTGCATGATGTAAAAGGATATTTGCTTTAAAAGTTTCCATAGAACAGTCACGTAACTGTTCTTATAATAGCTCACAATCTCAATACTTTCCAAAATGTATAATTAGAGTTAAGAGTTTCTGGTTACAATGAGTATAAGTAGAATTTAAGTATAAAATCACAAAAATATTTCTACAACATGAACATTAAAAAAAAAAAAACTTTAACTCCAGCAACCATAGGTTCAAAAGGATGCGAGGTAGGAATGTTGTGTGTCTAAATTTCAAGGGAAGGAGTTTATCTTTGCAAATAGGAGGAGCTTCATGTCCCAAGAATCTGAAAAGGAGCAAATAGAGAACACATCAAAATGAAGTTAAGGAAACATACAATTGGTGCCTGAGTTTTATGACCTTAAAATGTTACTTTATATAACATTTAAATTATAATTTCAGATATTTTCTATTTGTATACAGAAAATCAAGGACTTCAGCAAGGCAAAGATACCCAACATAACTTAAAAGACAAACAGTGGACAGTGGGTAAACATGTGAATGCAAAAATGAATAATATTGCTCATGTATAAAATGCACATATAAATTGAGAAAAAGCAATTTAACATTAAGTAGACAAAAGTAATCAAAAGAAAAATTATAGAATAGAAAATGTAAATGACTAATAAATAGATGCCTTTAGGTAAAAGTGAGAACAACATCTTATCACTCATCCAGTTAGAAAAATCAAAGATTGATAACCTTCAGTAATGATAAGTCTTTATAAAAATGGGCATTCTTATTCCTTGCTAACCCGTTACCTATGAATAACATTGGTATTACAAAGGGATAATTGAAAGAGAAGGAAAGTCATTTTTCTACGTAATTTTCACTTCTAAAATGAGCATGTGTTCTCTGCAGTTTCAAAATCCAAGAACAAAAATCTAATTTTAAAATTGTTGACTGTAAGTTGATACTACCTTACATATAAAAAAAAATAGAAATAATGAGGTAACTACTCATGACATGAAAAGACATACGTTGTAGGGATTGATGAAACAATATATTTGCAGAATGTTATGCATCATATATGCCCCTCTATGTAAAAATATTTGTGTGTGTACATACATAAAATAATTTGAAGGAGACATGAAACACTTCGAAATTTCTACTTTTCTGGAGAATGAAACTGAAGTGAGTTGGAAGGAGATGGACAGTTGAGGTTCAGGGCCATATTATATTTCTTCACTGACTACTTGATGAAAAATATTGTATATCAGTACTCCATAACATAATGTAATAAGAGAAAACTCATGATTAAAATGGAATGGCAGTTAAGCAAACACTGAAGAACAAAAACTAGTGCAGCAGAAACAGGCAACCATGAAAATAAATGTGCAAGAAGAGGAAGAAGAAATCAGAAAAGAAGTAAGGATCACTATCATGATCATTAATCATCATTGTGATTAATAATAACTATGAGGATGATGATGATTGCACTCGTAGTCATAGTAGTAGTAATAAAGTAATTCTGGAGATTAGAATGCTAGCAGAGTGCAAACAAAAATATTGAACACTGACTGACCTTCACGGAGTTTGCCACTGAATTATCTTAATTCTCTCAAATGGCTGCATGGAGTTATGACATAGAAAAATAAAAACAATAATTAAAAATAAGCAACCAAATACATACATATAATCTATACGTGGAGAGAGAGAGAGCAAGAGTGTGTGTGTGTGTGTGTGTGTGTGTGTGTGTGTGTGTGTGTAAACTTTGCATGAAATTATCCTTTAAAAAGATTTTAACTGTTTTTTGGGAGGTGAGGTGAGGCTGGTTGTGAATAAGACTAACAACTGGTGCTCTTATGATGGAGACACATAATCATGATGTCCTAATGAGATCACAGGGAAGCAACCAAAGTAAAATTCCAATGAAAGTTAGTCAAGTCAAGGGTAAAGACATTTGTGAGCTCTAGGAAGTGCACTTCTAGAGTTTCTTGTTTCCAGCCAGATAACAACCCCTCTTTTTTTCTCTCCCTTCCTCCTTCTCTTGTTTTTTCTTCTTTCTTTTAAATCAGAATTTCACTTGAAGAGACTAGAGACAGCATTCAACTTAAGTAAAAGGAGGAATGAAAAGCTGGCAGAATATTCATTCATCATGTCACTGCTACTTTAATAAGTCTCTCATCTGTATTTCCCCTGAGAAATGAACCCATCTTATGAGTAAGCTGGACCTATAGCTGGATCTGTGTGGGAACTGCAGTGGCTCGTGTTGCCTGATGCACAGATGTTTAATTTTATTTTCATTTAAAAGTCACCAGTCAGCATACTGATCTACTGGGGCTTAATTCTAGGTATTGTGTGGCCTGGAGAAGCCAGAGGAAATGGCTGCTAGGGTTCTTCTCCCATGTGTTCAGATTTTTCCTCTACTTAATTTCCAAAGTCTTCATAGTCTCCCAAAGCAGTGCCTTCTTTTCACAGCTGGAGAGATGCTTGTTTGGAGCCCATCTGAATAGCCCTTATTTGTACCTCACTGCATGTGATAGCAAAATGCTGCACATTCTTCGGCTATCTTGCAATGCAGTCAATTTCCAAACTTCTTTGGATATTTTCTAAAAAGTTTATTCTGCTGAGAAAAAAAAAAAAAGCTGTATGTTTGTGAGTTCTTCCACATTAACATTTCCACATGACACACTTTGGGACTGCATTTGGATTGTACATTTTCCCTTATTTTCTTAAACCTAAATGAAGGAGAGATTTTATTTTTCATTCCAGTATACTGCCTCGACTGTTCATTCATTCATTCATTAACTCCCCTGTATAGTTATTTATGTATTCATACGCTTACTCATCAGTGTTTCATTATAACAAAGAAGATAGCCATTTTAGCTCCTTCCTAGCTATACAATATTGGGCTAATTGCTTAACCTTTCTGCACCATTGTAAAGTGGAAAATTTCCCACCTTCCTTGTAGGATTGTTGTAAGAAATGAAGGGGATCTTGTATGCAAAGCACCAAGAAAGACTCCCAGCACATTTCACGCTTTGCATAAGGTGTTATGATTCATTCATTCATTCATTCATCCATCCATCCATCCAACAAATATTAATTTAGCAAATTATCTATGCCAGGCATTGCCATACATGTTAAGGATGCAGCAGCCAACAGGACAGAAAAGATCTGCTTTAATGAAATTTATGTTTTATAGACTATGGCTTAAAAACTTATAAATAAAGAAGTCAGATGTTTCAGATTGCAGAAGTCACAGATTGGATTTGTCATCATATCATAGCCACCCTAACCTTCTTCCTTTCCTTGTGCTTTGGAAGACCTTGCTCTTACCATCCTTTGTTCACATCTCTTTCCACAGATTAGGGACTCTGTGGGCCAAGAGAATGTGTCACCAAGAGTTAATGCTCCGGAAACACAGAGCCCCCAAATTCCATATCCAAATATCCCTAGCCACTTAAAAAACAAACCAAGGCCTTTTTCTCACCCCGTGGGACAGCTGTAGGTATGTAGGAATCCCCTAGATCTGAGGGATAGCCAAGGAGTGGTTCTGTGAAATTGAGGTCTTAGATATGTGTGGGGTTGGGTGAATTGTCCATTTGCACATGCTTGAGAGTCTATCAGTTGGAAGGAGACAGAACTGGTATTCAGTAGAGAAGCAAGTATCCTCCATTTAACCTCTTTCCCCAGCCCTATGAATTATAGGACCAAACCTGAGGGAGATAGTGCAAAGAGGGTCTGGAGTAAGGGTACTGGAGGAGGGGGTCAGAGAAGGCCCCTGGAAAGAGATGACATTTTAGTAAGTCCTGTGTGATAAGGAGCTACCCTTGTACAGAAGTCAGAGCAGTGAGTGCCCAGGCCCTAGGACCAGACTAAGTCAGGCCTGTTGGGGCAATGCAAGAAGCCAAAGGTGTTGAAGTAGAGTACACCCGAGAGTGACAAGAGGTGAGCTCAAGAGGTATGTGGAGGCCAGATTAGTGGAGGCCCTCTGTTGGTGGGTTAAGAATGCAGGTTTCTAGGTCCTAAAAACATAGATTCCTAAATTAAGCATCAAAATCTTTGAAAAGGGAAACTGGAAATTCTAAGGAAATTTGGGGGAACATTGAAATTTGAGAACTCCTACGTACTTTCTTTTTTATTATTATATTTTAAGTTCTGGGGTACATGTACAGATCATGTAGGGTTGTTACACAGGTATACACATGCCATGGTGGTTTGCTAATCCATCCCCCTGTCATCTACATTAGATACTATGTACCTTCTTAACAGTAAATAAAGGTATATCAATATACACATTTAAAAAGCAGCAACATTTTAAAAATTTTGTGTTGAAGTATAACATGTTTTTTGTTCTTTTTTTAAGAGTTGGAAAAGCCCTGAACATCTATCTTAACTAATCTACTCTCTAACTGGACTCTTTAAAGTGCTAAGGACTTGGAAAGGCAGTAATAAAAGAGCAGATAGGAGTAAAGGAGGAGCCATCTATTTTTAACATTTCAGAATATAGCCAACTAAAATCTTATATTAGAAAATAAAAATACTTTGTAGATTGACCAAAACTTTATTCTGTTTTTAACCTAGAATTTTGTCAACACTGTGTGCTGAAGTTGGTTGTTACATATGTCTTTGTTTTAAGACACTGAAAATCATTAGATACTAGTGATGATTCACACAGTAGTTGAGGGGAACTGACTTAAACTTTAGATAAGTGAGTTTGCATTATGGCTGTGCCTCTTACTGTATTGCTTCCTGAGGCCTCAGTTTCTTCATTTGTAAAATGAGAATTTTAATAAATCTTTTTCTCATCATACTGTTTGAGGACTAAATGAGATGACTATGTAAAGGCTTAGAAGGTATTTAGCACAGAATAACGTGCTCAGTAATGAAAAAAGTCATTATTATTATTTCTATTTAGTAAAGGCATTTTGTTTGGTAGGCGAAATTCTTTCAAACTGTGGGATGTCCAATATTCTTAGTTTTCCGCTGGAAAATGGAAGTCCAGAGAGGTTGCTGGCCATACCAGGGTAACATGGAATTCAGGTTCCATGACTCTTCGGTCCCAACAGAATATGGCTACCTTAGAATTGTGATTTCTTTTTGATGCTTCTTGGAGAAAACTCTACATTGAGCTGCAATTTCCATGCCTTTCTTTAGATCAGTTCCTCAATTTATGTAACAAAAGACACCATAGAAATTTTACTTTCTTGCTAAGTGTGACAGATGTTCCAGAACCTAGTAGTCTATTGGGAACTAAATTTGTAGTCAAGTAATGACCAGAAGGGCCATTAACTTTCTCTTGGGTTACCTCTTCTTTTCCTATGCTTGATTTGGCTTGTTAGCTGCGCATTTGAAACTGAGACGTAAACCCTTGGAAGAACTGCATGAGATTTCAGCTAAGCTCTTTTGATCGTCTGTGGAAGCACTTCTCTTAGAAACATATTCTGGGCCTGTTAAGTATTTGACCATATTCAGAGTGGACACACTGGCACACAGGTAGGCTTTGGAAAAAGTACCTAAGGACTTTCAAGAGGTCTAATTAGTTAGTAAAGAAGTATATTGAAGTATAACATGTTTTTATACTTTTATTTCACTAAAGAGTTAGTGAAAAGTTTTCGAAAGCATATCTCAATATAAACACAGAGTTACATAACACAGAACTCTCACTCTGCTCCAAGGCATTTCAGCTGTTCAAAATATGTTCCTTAATTTTGAGTCATCAGAGAGGCTACAAAGCATTGAGGTATATATAAGGAGGGCCTGTACCTTGCATGTTAAAACTACACTTGTAAGAATGTTCTGAGCTAATGCTTTTACTTTTTTATGAACTGCTGTGACATATATGAATAATTCATTCATGATACCAAAAGTATAACCACAGAGGCTTCCTATGTAGGGGGTCTTAGTATAGCTGTTGACAGTACTGAAATAAGTATTAACAGCATCACCAGAGAAGGATAGAAAGGAGTCATCAGCAACCCACCTCTTGAGATTGTCTGTCAGCTTTTACAGACGAGACTCCTGTGTAAATTCAGGTGTGGTGTTATAAAATTCAAAAAGCTAATGTAGATTAAAATGCTTCCAAGGCATGTTTGCAGGGAACTATATATAGCTGAAGATTATCTTGTATATTTTGAGGGGTTATGGGTAAGAAATAGGAAGTAAAATATTCCCTGCCTTGGCAGTTTCTCTTGGGAGTCTAAAATTCAGAATTCAGACTCAGGAAAAAAATTCATAGAATTCAGAAAAAAAATGCCTTGAAATGACATTCAGACATGAAATGGTGCAGGAATTCTATCACAGTGGCACAGTGGGTCATATACTTCAAACATTTCTTTGGGCAGACTGAAGACTGTGAAATAATCTAATTGTTCCCATACCTATGGTTCCAGTTATAATAGGTAATATATCGAGCTCTTCATGTGCCCTATCTCATTTAATCCACATAACCATCCTGTGAGGTAGACTTGCTTATAATTACTACCCTATTTTAGAGATTATTCAACTGAGGCTGGAGTAAGGAGAGTACCTTGTTCAGAATCACCCAGTAAGTAAAGGTATGTGTCTGGATTTGAACATGTGTCTGTCTGACCAGAGTGTTAGTTCCCTGCAATATAGTACAAAGAGGAAGGTTACAGAGGAGACAGGATGGACAGTTTTTGTTTGGCTATCCTGAGGGGCAGTAGAGGTTATGCAATTATCATGAATTCTACAAATTAACTCCACCAATGAAGAGTAATACCGTAGAAAGTCAGTCTTCTGAACTCCCAATTTATCATTTATAAACTGAACCTACTGGGTTTTCTGTGAAGAATAAGTCAGTTATCATGTTCAAGAGTGCTCTGAAATGCAAGAAGGTACAACACAGATGTGAGGTCCTCTTACAGGGAGCAACTTAGAGGCAGAGACCTTGCTCTCAGGGCATTGGATCCACTTACCACAATGTAAGAAGGATTCACTTCAAGAGATATACAACAGGTTGGGCGTGATGGGTCACGCCTAGCATCCAAATGCTTTGGGAGGCCAAGGTGGGAGGATAGCTTAAGGCCAGGAGTTCAAGATCTATTTGGGCAACATAGTGAAATTAAAAAAAAAAAAAAACAGGCGTGATGGTGCACACCTGTAGTCCCAACTACTCGGGGGGCTGAGGTGGGAAGATCACTGAGCCCAGGAGTTTGAGAAATATATAACAAACTTCACTTAAATAATTACGCCCAAAGAAAATGTCGCTTAAGGGGATTGAAGGCTCACTGATGAGCACCTGTGTCAGATACTCTGAAATGCAAATCATCTGGCATTGTTTTGCCTCACCTGTGGGTTGGTCTTATATTCTGAGGAGAGAAGCCATTTTTGAAAAGGAGAAAGGAAGTCTTATGAGCCAAGGAAAAACAAGATTTAGAGAAGGACAGGCTAATCAGTTCCACTGTCAGAATAGATGAAAGCACAAGGGAGCTGGGGTTTCTCACCCATAACCACAATGGAGAGAAGTAATGTTTGTTAAATTTTGCAATATCCCCATGCCTCTTGGCAGGCTTATACCCTTTTTGTTTTTCCTTAGGAATTCAGAGCAAATACTTTAAACCAAAAACACTTGTCATTCATGAGAAGTTATAAGTACTATATTCATCAGCCAGTTCTAGAAACTGGGTTGTGGAATAACGTGGAATAGATGTTCTTAGCTTTAAAACAAAATTAAGGAGTGGAGCAAAGCTAAATCCCTGATGAATAAAGATATGTATGTGGATTCAGTCTGAGAGAGCCAAGTGAGTTGTGAAGCTAAGAATCAGAAGATATCACCGTCACCATCACCAGCATAATCTTCATCTCATCATCATCACCTTCAAGCTGCTGAATGTTTACTAAGGCATCCACAAAGCTATCATTTCACTTGATATTCACAACAGCCCCATATTATATAAAAGGCAACTTTAGTAAGAGAGGTTGAATAACTTACCCAAAATAGTTGAAGTCAGTCTCTGCATTGAACTTAGACCTGTCTAATTCCCAGATCTTAAGGCAAAACTTCTGTCCTGTGCTGAAAATGCATCTTTTCCCAACACTGACAAAGTCTGAAATCAGGTCAGTGTAAACTGCTTTAAAAGACTTCCCTAGAAAAGAAAACACTGATAGACTTAATGGTATAAATATTAAAGCTACTGTAGTTGGCTCGAAGCACCATAAATAAAATTCAAAGGCAAGTAACAAGTAAGAAACACATTAAAAATATGTTTGGTGAAAGATTAACTTTAGTATATAAAGAACTCTTTGTATCTTAATACAAAAGGCATTTAAAATATAAGTAAAAATTAATGAATAAGAAATAAAATGATGCATAAACTTATATTTTTAAAAATTTATTCCTTTACTAATCAAGTAATACACATTAAATCAATGATATGGAGAAGATGATCATCAACTTATGCAATATTGAAAATAGCATTTGTACACAGTCTTAGCAAAACTATGACAAGCACTTTCATAATGGGATTCTAAAAAGCAAGATAATTTGCCAATTTATAGTTAAATTTGGAAAACATTCAAATTGTTTAGCACAATAATTTCACTTATGGGAGTATATCCTAAGGAAATTTCAAGGCTGGGTGCTGTGATTTAGGAAACAGCATTTTCAATGCAATGTTATGTATAAGGATGCATAATAATTTTTACTCAAAAAAAAGCAGGTTAGCTCTAGAATACGGAGTTTTTAAAAAATCTATGCATCAAGAGGAGAACAATAAGGATAAACAAAAAGTAGTGTCAGCTGCATTGTGTGTAATAGTTCTTCTTTTCTGAACTGAATGCATTTAACTTTAGAAAAAGAAATGATATACTTATTTTTAAAGGAGGCAGTGTGATATGAAAATGTCCTTAAAAGAGGCAGAACAAATTCATTCCTTAACTACAAAAATCTATAAGATAGGAATACTTTTTAAAATCATGAAAACTCATTGTAACATTATAAATTTATAAGAGGAAAAGATGAAAAACGAATCATATTTTATACATGAGATTTGCAGTAATCCAAGCAATTAGAGATAATTAGCCCAATGGCTCCAGCTGGAAAGGGAAGACTGTTTACTCTTGCTGTAGAAGGGGCTGGGAGCTGAAAGTTGCAGCCAGATTTGTAAGGCAGGTTGTGATAGAGTAGAATTCTGCAACTTTCTAGCAAGAGCACAGTTGACAGTAATTATGATATTACTGATAAACTTGGTTGATCTACTAAAAAATTCACAGACTCAGTTTTTATTATCTTTAATTGTAGTAAAGAAAGACATTTAACAAGATTTACCATCTTAATCATTTATAAATGTACAGTTCAGTACTGTTAAGTATATTCAGATTGTCAACTGATCTACAGAACTTTTTTATTTTGCAAAAGTAAGCTTTATATCCTTTTTAAAATTCCCCATTTTCCCTCCTCCCAGTCCCAGGCTACCACTCTTCTACTTTTTGTCTCAGTGAATTTGACTAGGTCTCTCATATAAGTGAAATCACACAGCATTTATCCAATTCTGTCTTGTTTGTTTCATTAGCATAGTATCTTCAAGGTTCATCCATTCCTTCCTTTTTAAGGCTTACTAGGCATTCTTAGAATTGAATTACTTTCTATTTATAAGAACCTGAAAAATGCCTACTTTTTTATTTTAATTAAAATTGGAGAAAGAATTTTATTCCTTATTTCATGGTTTGTGCTCAAATCAAAAATATAATTTGATATTTACACTGTAAACTCTACCTATAAATTCTTGACAACAATGACTCTTATTTCACAAGATTTTATTAATTCATTATGCATTCATTCGTTGTACTAGATCTTGGGGTAATCAAAATAAATGAGTCAGGGAACTGATCAGCTTAGCTGCCTTTGTGTTATTTGTAATATTGTATGGTTTTGCTTACTTTATAAAGTGGTAAGTTCAAAGATATAAAAAATTCATTTAAGAAAAATTGAAGACAATATTGGGCAGAAATTTTGGGTGTAGATAGTAAATTCATAAAATAATCAAATGTGTTTGTCCTTGGTGTACTCATCTGATCAAGAAATTTTTAATGTTCCTAAAATACTTACACTTATTCTAAAATGTTGATTGATTTTTGGCAGATTTGGCTTGACACTGGTTACTTTAAACACCTTTGACTTGAAATCCTATTTCCAAATGTCACATTTTTTAAGTTGGAAATTTCAAAATGTTTCCAAATTGAAGTTACCTATCTCAGTCAGACATACTCTCAACAAAGGACTGCTGTCAGTAGAAGCCTTAAAGAAACTTTCCTTATATACTGAGTGCTTCCTTTCTGCTAGCACATAGGCTCAGGATTCATTTATCTTTAAAAATCCATCTTTCATCAGGCTCCTGTGATACATCTTCTAGTCCTATCACTTATTAATTCCCTTCCTCCTTTTACTACATTTGTCCTCTTTAATCCCCTGCAACATGATTGTCTTATGAAACCTTGTCACCAAAGATCACTAGAGAGACTTAATTATCAAAATTCAGGAGTCTGTCTTCATTTCTCATCCTAATTAAATCATCTCCAGCCTGAGAGCAATTACCTTTTTGAAAGTCTTATTCATCCCTTAGCACAGCTTTATTCTAGTTTTCATCTTCTCTTTCTGGCCTCTCCTCTTCTATTTCCTTCACTGGATTATCTCCTCCTTCTCTCTCCCTATATAAGCATACCTCTCCACTTCATAGACATGCTTTTTTATCCTCAACTGTACTTCATTACTCAAAGATCTCATCACCTCCTTCAGCTAATCACCAAGTGGGTGACCTCCGAGTTGATATCCCAGTTTCAACTGTGCAACTGCTTAACCAGCCTTCCAAGTTTCCCAGCAGATATATTCACCTGAATGCCTGGGAAAATAACTGATTATTCCATCCATTCATTCACACAGTTTAAGAACTGGATCCTTCTGTATGTTAGACATCGTGGACTGGCTTAAACAAGATCGTGACTATCTCTGCTTTCATGTGAAGCTTACCATTTTATAGGGAAAAACATAATATTAGAAGAAAGTAGCCCTACTCAAATGAAACCCAGACTTATAGTCCCAGGCAATGGTTTGTTT
>PVKV010039295.1:0-13174 GCA_004027835.1 Alouatta palliata | reverse complement strand
AAGCAATTCTCCTGCCTCAGCCTCCCGAGTAGCTGGGACTACAGACACGTGCCACCATGCCCAGCTAATTTTTGTATTTTTAGTAGAGACGGGGTTTCACCATGTTGACCAGGATGGTCTCGATCTCTTGACCTCGTGATCCACCCGCCTCGGCCTCCCAAAGTGCTGGGATTACAGGCGTGAGCCACCGCGCCCGGCTCTTTTCTTGTTTTCTTAGAGACGAGGTCTTGCTATGATGCCCAGGCTGGGCTCAAACCCCAGGGCTTAAGCTATCCTCCTGCCTCACCCTCCCAAAGTGCTCAGATAACAGTTGTGAGCCACTGTGCCCAGCCTTGTCATATTCTAAAAAACACTATGGTGTTCTGGTTGCATACTCTAAGGCTACGCATAAGATTGATTTGTCTCATCTCTGGTAATGTTAACATTGATCTCTGGATTATGGAAATGTTTGCCACGCCACTATAAAATTATTCTTTTTCCCTTTTTAATTAATATTTTATGAGAAAGTACTTTGAGACTATGGAAATACCTTATTCCTCATCAAATTACCCACTAGGTTTAGGATTTATTGATGTTTTATGGCTTAGTTATTACTGTGATGGTTACTAAATAATATACAAGTATTCTAATTCCATCATTCCTTCTGTATTTACTGTCATTTTAGACAGAAAAGTGGAATGACTCATGGGTTACTATTTTATTAAATGGATTTTAATATTTTACTGTCGCTGGGCACGGTGGCGAATGCCTGTAATCCCAGCACTTTGGGAGGCCGAGGTGGGTGGATCACCTGAAGTCAGATGACCAACATGGTGAAACCCCATCCTACTAAATACAAAAAATTAGCCGGGTGTGGTAGCACATGCCTGTAATCTCAGCTACTTGGGAGGCTGAAGCAGGAGAATTGCTTGAACCCATGAGGTGGAAGATAGCAGTGAGCCAAGATTGCACCATGGCATTCCAGCCTGGGCAACAAGAGCAAAACTCCATCTCCAAAAAAACAAAAACAAAAACAAAAACAAAAACAAAAAAACAGAACATTTTACCATCATGATTTAGTTTGATGTTCAAATTGTTCCAGATTTGGCCAATGGGAGTCCCTTCGAGCTGGCTTCCATAGCCTTTGATATGTCTCTGTCATTCTTTGAGCACTTTCATACCTTCTGACACAACCAGATATTTAAGGTTCATCTTGTACTTTCCCTCCCCAGCCCTAGAATCAGCCCTTTCTTCAAGGAGCAATCGTTCTTTTGAAAGGAGAATGCTTGGAAACCGATACCAGGTGTGATCAGTGCTACGGGGGTACTATGATCCCTTCAGTGAACAGGATTTGTGGAGATATCAATGTGATTGTGGTGTCAAGATTCCCTCTCAGTGAGCACAACCGGGAGGTGATATATAATTAATATATAAATATAATATATAATTCATATGTATTTCACTTTAGTTATTTCCAATTCTAACCTAATGTAACAGGGTTAATTCTAATTTTTTCCTCTTCTACAGTTGAGACCCTTGTCTGGCAGCAAGAAATCTGGGTTCCTTTATCCTCAATATATTTATTGACTTCATCAATCCCCCCTAATATGTAACCAATCTCTGTTGCTATTAACGCCTGCCCCTCTCCCCATCGTGGATGCCCTTCCTAACCCTACTTGAGCTCTACCCACAGAACTTCTCCCACTGAAGCTGCCCCCACATAGAATCAGAACCGTCTTCATCCTCCTCAGGTTCCAACACCCTGAAATAAGCCACTGTTGCTACTTATCTCACTGGACTCCTATATTCCCCATCTAATAGCCTTTAGACTGAATTTTTCAGGAAGGATGGAAGGAAGAAACAGAAAAAGACTGGCAGGCAGGCTCATAATTATTATTTTTATTTTTATTTTGAGATGGAGTCTCGTTCTGTCACCCAGACTGGAGTGCGGTGGCATGACCTCGGCTCACTGCAACCTCTGCCTCCTGAATTCAAGTGATTCTCCTGCCTTAGCCTCTCGAGTAGCTGGGATTACAGGCGCCTGCCACCGTGCCTGGCTAATTTTTGTATTTTCAGTACAGACGGGTTTTTCACCATGTTGGTCAGGCTGGTCTCAAATTCCTGATCTCAGGTGGTCTGCCCGCCTCAGCCTCCCAAACTTCTGGGATTACAGGCATGAGCCACCACACATGGGCTCATAATTATTTTTTAATTAAGGAAAAAAGTCTTCAATCATTTTGATTGCTGATTGTCATTTATAGGAATATTGCTGGCTCTTCCTTTACTTGTGGCAGAAAGTAAATTAGGTTTAATTATTAGACAAGGTGTGGCTAATCTATGTCCATGAGAGTATTTCTAATAGCTTACATAGATATACCAAAAGTAACCATATTTGACGTTATTAGCTATACACATTTGGGAGACGACAGAATACCTGTGTCTACAAGAGCAACCAAAAACCAAGTATTATTCTTTTAATTTTCGACTAAACTCTGAAGAAGTACATATCACTAGCTAGAGAATATGCTCCAGGTACTCATAGAAAGGCCCGGTCTGGGTGCGGTAGCTTATGCCTGTAATCCCAGCACTTTGGGAGGCTGAGGAGGGCAGATCACTGGAGGTCAGGAGTTCAAGACCATCCTGGCTGATATGGTGAAACCCTGTCTCTACTAAAAATACAAAAAAAATTAGTGGGACGTGCTGGCACACACCTGTAATTCTAGCTACTCAGGAAGCTGAGGCAGGAGAACAGCTTTAACCCAGGAGGTGGAGGTTGCAGTGAGCCGAGATCACACCACCACACTCCAGCCTAAGCAACAGAGTGAGACTATGTCTCAAAACAACAACAAAAAAAGCAAAAGCCATGCCTTGCAGCTTTTGCTATAAGATGTAAAAGATATATTGGATGGGCCGGGTGCGGTGGCTCACGCCTGTAATCCCAGCACTTTGGGAGGGTGAGGTGGGTGGATCACGAGGTCAGGAGTTCAAGACCAGCCAGGTTAACCTGGTGAAACTCCATCTCTACTAAAAACTACAAAAATTAGCCGGGCATGGTGGCAGGCACCTATAATCCCAGCTACAGTGAGCTGAGATTGTGCGACTGCACTCCAGCCTGGGTGACAGAGTGAGACCCATCTCAAAAATAATAAATAAATAAATAAACAAACTACAATGTGATACCAACATATACCCACGAGAAAGTCTAAAATTAAAAATATAGGCTGGCTGGGCACAGTGGCTCACATCTGTAACCCCAGCACTTTGGGAGATCAAGATGGGTGGATCAACTGAGGTCGGAGTTCAAGACCAGCCTGACCAACAAGGAGAAACCCTGTCTCTACTAAAACCACAAAATTAGCCAGGTGCAGTGGCTCATGACTGTAATCCCAGCTACTCAGGAGGCTGAGGCAGGAGAATTGCTTGAGCCTGGGAGGCAGAGGTTGTGGTGAGCCGAGATTTTGCCATTGGACTCCAGCCTGGGCAACAAGAGTGAAATTCCATCTCTCTGTCTCTCTGTCTCTCTGTCTCTCTGTCTCTCTCTCTCTCTCTCTCTCTCATATATATAGATATATATGCCAGGTGCAGTGGCTCATGCCTGTAATCCCAACACTTTGGGAGTCCAAGGCAGGCAGAGCATGATCAGGAGATCAAGACTATCCTGGCTAACACGGTGAAACCCCGTCTCTACTAAAAATACAAAAAATTAGGCCAAGCGCAGTGGCTCAGCTAGGCGCAGTGGCTCACGAGTGTAATCCCAACACTTTGGGTGGCTGAGGTGGGAGCATCACTTGAGCCCAGGAATTTGAAACCAGCCTGGGCAACATAGAGAGAACTCTTCCTATGTTTTCTGTTTATATATATATATATAAATTTTTAAAGACATTTTAAAAAGAGTACTTGGGAGGGTGAAGTGGGAGGATCACTTGAGCCTGGGAGGTTGAGGCTGCAATGAGCTGTGATCATGCTATGACACTCCAGCCTGGGCCTCAGTGTGAGATCCTGTCTCAAAAAACAAAAAACAAAAAAAAGAAAAGAAAAGAAATAAAAAACAAAACATGGCCGGTCGCAGTGGCTCACACCTATAATCCCAGCACTTTGGGAGGCCAAGCCGGTTGGTCATGAGGTCAAGAGATCGAGACCATCCTGGCCAGCATGATGAAATCCCATCTCTACTAAAAATACAAAAATAGCCCGGCATGGTGGCATGCACCTGTAGTCCCAACTACTCAGGAGGCTAGGGCAGGAGAATCGCTTGAACACGGGAGGCAGAGGTTGCAGTGAGCTGAGATCGCGTCGCTGCACTCCAGCCTGGCAACAGAGTGAGACTCTGTCTCAAAAAAAAAAAAGCTGGGCACTGTGGCTCACACCTGTAATCCCAGCACCTCGGGAGGCCGAGGTGGGCAGATCACGAGGTCAGGAGATTGAGATCATCCTGGCCAACAGGGTGAAACCCCGTCTCTTCTAAAAATACAAAAATTAGCCGGGCATGGTGGTGTGTGTCTGTAGTCCCAGCTACTTAGGAGGCTGAGGCAGGAGAATCACTTGAACCTGGGAAGCAGAGAGTGCAGTGAGCAGAGATCGCTCCATTGCACTCCAGCCTGGTGACAAAGCAAGACTCTGCTTCAAAGAAAAAAAAAATTAAATTAAAAACAAAGATTTTGGAAACTTATAAACGAATTATTATAAATAAATTAAAATTACAGACAGTACACAGTCCTGGGGAGGACAAGGAGCAACTGGAACTCTCATACATTGCTGGTGGAATTCAAAATGAGGTACTACCACTGGAAAATAGTTTGGCAGTTTCTTATAAAGTTACACCAACACTAACACAGGAATCCCACTCCGACATGTTTACACAGGTGAAAGAAACACATATGTTCATGCAAAGAACTGTACAGAAATCGTCAGCAGCAGCAGGACGCGGTGGCTCAGCTTGCAATTCCAGCACTTTGGGAGGCCAAGGTGGGTGGGTCACTTGGGGTTGGGAGTTTGAGACCAGCCTGCCCAACATGGAGAAACCCCATCTCTACTAAAAATACAAAATTAGCTGGGTGTGGCACATGCCTATAATCCCAGCTACTTGGGAGGCTGAGGCAAGAGAACTGCTTGAACCTGGGAGGCAGAGGTTGCGGTAAGCCTAGATCACGCCATTGCACTCCAGCTGGGACAAGAGCAAAACTCCATCTCAAAAAAAAAAAAAAAAAAAAAAAGCTCAGCAGCTTTATTGTAATAGCCCCCCACTGGAAACCACTTAAATGTATATAATCTGGTGAATGGATGAAAAATTATAGCACAGAATATAGTCAAATACTATCTATCAATAAAAAATAATAGTACATGTAACTATGGAGGAATCTCAAAACGATTGATATGGTTTGGCTGTGTCCTCACCCAAATCTCAGTACCTCCCAGAATTCCCACTTGTTGTGGGAGCGATCCAGGGGTTGGTAATTGAATCATGGGGGCTGGCCTTTCCTGTACTATTCTCATGATAGTGAATAAGTCTCATGAGATCTGATGGTTTTATTGGGGTATCTGCTTTTGCTTCTTCCTCATTTTTCTCTGGTGGCCGCCATGTAACAAGTGCCTTTCACCTCCAGCCATGAACCTGAGGCTTCCCCAGCTAGGTGGAAGTGTAAGTCCAATTAAAACCTTTTTGTTTGCAGTTTTGGGTATGTCTTTATCAGCAGTGTGAAAATGAACTAATACAAGTATAGTGCTAAATGAAAGAAACTAGATAGAAAGGCCTATACATTTCATGATGCCATTTAATGACATTCTGGAAAAAGGCAAAACGATTGGGACAACAATCAGATCAGTGGTTGCTAGGGGCTGTGCTGGTAGTCGGGAGGGGACTGACTACAAATGGGCATAAGAATTTATTTTGGGTGATAAAAATGTCCTGTATATGGCCGGGCATGGTGGCTCACACCTGGAATTCCAACACTTGGGAGGCCAAAGTAGGTGAATTTCTTGAGCTCAGGATTTCAAGATCAGCTTGGGCAACATAAGGAAACCCCTATTATACAAAAAATATGAAAATTAGCCAGGCCTGGTGGCCTGTGCCTGTAGTCCCAGCTATTTGGGAGGATCACTTGAGCCAGGGAGGTTGAGGCTGCAATGAGCCAAGATCGTACCAGTGCAATCCAGCCTAGGTGACGGAGGGAGACCCGTTTCAAAAAAAAAGGAGAAAGAAAGGTCCTGTATCTCAGTTGTGATAGTTACATGATTTCATATATCTGTCAAAACTCACAAATTGTACACTTAAAAATAGTGAATTTTTTTTTTCTTTTCTTTGAGATGGAGTCTTGTTCTGTTGCCCAGGTTAGAGTGCAGTGGCACCATCTTGGCCCACTGAAACCTCCCCCTCCCTAGTTCAATCTATTCTCCTGCCTCAGCCTCCTGAGTAGCTGAGATTACAGGCGTATGCCACCATGCCTGGCTAATTTTTATATTTTTAGTAGAGAGGAGGTTTCACCATGTTGGTCAGGCTGGTCTGGAACTCCTGACCTCAAGTGATCTGCCCACTTAGGCCTCCCAAAATGCTGGGATTACAGGCGTGAGCCACTGCACCCAGCCCCCATGAATATGATTTTTTAAAAAATAGTGAATGTTGATCAATATGGTGATGTCATGCTCTGCAGGGCTGGGCCTAAACCATGCAAGGGAAGGAAATTCATGGCGATTGGGACCACTCTTCTCATGCTACCTGTTGGTCCCTTGCCTTTCCCCTCTGTCTGTGGGTAGTGCATTATTTAACAAATGAATTTTACTTTATGTAAATTATTCCCCCAATAAACCTGAATTTTTAAAGATCCACCAACTAGTAATGAGTTTTTGTTTTTTAACCAAGAATGACCTTGAAGTTTTTTTTTTGTTTTTTTTTTTTTTTTGAGACGGAGTCTTGCTCTGTCGCCCAGGCTGAAGTGCAGTGGCACAATCTTGGCTCACTGCAACCTCCACCTCCTGGGTTTAAGCGATTCTCCTGCCTCAGCCTCCCAAGCAGCTGGGATTACAGGCGTGTGCCACCATGCCTGGCAAAGAGTATGGTATTTATTTTTTATTTTATTTTATTTTTTGAGACAGAGTCTTGCTCTGTCATCCAGGCTGGAGTGCAGTGGCTTGATCTTGGCTCACTGCAGCCTCTGCCTCCTGAGTTCAAGCGATTCTCCTGCCTCAGCCTCCCAAGTAGCTGGGATTACAGGCACATGCCACCATGCCCGGCTAATTTTTGTATTTTTAGTAGAAACGGGGTTTCTCTATGTTGGCCAGGCTGATTTTGAATTCCTGACCTCAGGTGACCCACCCGCCTCGCACTCCCGAAGTGCTGGGATTACAGGTGTAAGCCACCATACCCACCCAGAGTATGGTTTTTAAATGTATCTTCAAATCCTCTTTTCCCCCACCAAGACAGGGTCTCACTCTGTCACCCAGGCTGGAGTGCAGTGGCTCGACCTCAGCTCACTGTAAACTCTGTCTCCCAGGTTCAAGTGATTCTCGTGCCTCGGCCTCCTGAGTAGTTGGGACCACAGCACAGGCCACCATGCCTGGCTAATTTTTGTGTTTTTGATAGAGATGGGTTTTCCCCATGTTGCCCAGACTGGTTTCAAACTCCTGGGTTGAAGCAATCCACCAGACTCAGCCTCCTAAAGTGCTGAGACTACAGGTGTGAGTCACCATGCCTGGCCCAGTCCACACACTGTTTTTTTTTTTTTTTTTTTGAGACAGAGTCTTGCTCTGTCACCAGGCTAGAGTGCAGTGGCACAATCTCAGCTCATTGCAACCTGTGTCCCAGGTTCAAGCCATTCTCCTGCCTCAGTCCCTCGAGGAGCTGGGACTACAGGCACGTGCCACGATGCTCAGCTAAGTTTTGTATTTTTTAGTAGAGATGGGGTTTCACTGTGTTGTCCAGGATGGTCTCGATCTCTTGATCCTCATGATCCGCCCATCTTGGCCTCACAAAGTCCTGGGATTATAGGCATGAGCCATTGCGCCTGGCTCCACAAATTCTTTACGCTCCTTTCTTCAACAGGTGGAACCTAATTCCATTCCTCTTGAGTGTGGGCTGTTCTTATATAGCGATATTCTTCTAACAAACAGAATTCAGCAGAAGTCATGTGTTTGAGTTCCGAGACTAGGCCATAATAGACATTGCAGCTTTCCCCGTTCCCTGTTTGGCATCACACATTTTGGGGGAAGCCAGGTCCCATACTGTGAAGATACTTACCTAGCCTTATGAAGCCCATGTGTTAAGGTACGAGCCTCTTGCCAACAATGATGAATGACACATCTTGAAACCGGACTCTTGAGGCCCATTCCTTGAGTCAGGTAGAGCTGCTGCTCTGGGTGACATCTTACCTGCAATCTCTTGAGATACCTTGAGCCCAAACCAACTACCTAAGACATTCCTGAGTTCCAGACCCACAGAAGCTGTGACATAAGTATTTGTTATTTTAAGCCACTAAGTCTGGGGTAATGTTATATAATGATAGATAATGCAATTATACGTATATATGTAGGTGTTGTGAAGACTTCAGATTTGATTCTAAGTCCAATGGGAAGCCATTGAGGGTTTCATTCAGAAGAACAACAGTCACAATTTGACTTTATTACTTCACTAGGGAGTGAGCAAGAATGGAAGCAGGGAGGCCAGCTGGGAGCTGTTACAGCAGTACAGGTGAGAGATTATGGTGGCTGAGAGTAGGGTGGTGACAGTGGAGGTAGATGTGTAAAGTCAAGGAAGTACAGCAATCCAGGATGAGCCTTGGATTTTTTTTTATTTTTAGAGACAGGGTCTCTAAAATGAAATCTGGAGTGTAGAGTGTGACCATTGGTCACTGCAGCCTCAAACTGCCAGGCTCAAGCCATCCTCTCACCTCAGCCTCTCAAGTAGTTGGGACTACAGGCACACGCCCCCACTCCTGGCTAATTATTTTATTTTATTTTTGTAGAGACAGGGTCTCTGTTGCTCAGGCTGGTCTTGAACCCTGGGCTCAAGTGCTCCTCCTGCCTCAGCCTCTTGAGTAGTTGGGACTATAGGCACAAGTTACCTCACCCGGCTCAGCCTTGGGTTGTTATGAATAGTTAAAATGAGGATAACTGTAAAAGGAAGAGATTGAGAGAAGGCCTGAAGGAGTATGTAAGCATAATGTGTTTGAGAAACTGCAAACAGGCCAGTATGGTTGGAGTTTATGGTGACTGGATGGGAGGAAAGAGTGCAAGTAGGCTGAAAATAGAGACATGAAAGAAAGGCTTTGTTTGCCACCACAAGATGTCTGGACTTTATTCAAAGTCTATTTAGCCACTGGAAGTCACTAAAAGATTTTAAGGAGGAGGGTGACCGATGAAACTCACATATGAGAAAGATAACTCCCAGCAGCAGTATAGAGTTTGGATTGAAGAAGGAAGGTATTGGAAACCAGAAGACATTTTGAATAACTTCCTGATTTTTAGGAGGCAGCATAGTGCACTGGAAAGAGCATTAAATGGCTTTGGAGTCAGATGGATCCAAGATGGATTCAACCATCTGTTATGGGGTTGAATTGTGTCCCCCTCAGATATATATGTTGAAGTCCTAACCCCTTGTACTTTGGAATGGGACCTTATTTGGAAATAGGATAATTACAGTGTCATTAGTTAAGATGAGGTCATACTCAGTAGGATAGGCCCCTAATTCAACGTGACTGGTGTCTTTATAAAAAGCAGAGGTCTGGTGCGGTGGCTCATGCCTATAATCCCAGCACTTTGGGAGGCCAAGGTGGGTGGATCACTTGTGGTCAGATGTTTGAGACCAGCCTACACAACATGGTGAAACCTTGTCTCTATTAAAAAAATACAAAAATTAGCCAGGCATGGTGGTGCATGCCTGTAGTCCCAGCTACTTGGGAGGCTGAGGCAGGAGAATTACTTGAACCCGGGGGTGGAGGTTGCAGTGAGCTGAGATTGCGCCACTGTACTCCAGCCTGGGCAACAGAGCAAAACTTGTCTAAAAAAAAAAAAAAGCGGGAATTTGGACACAGATATGCACACAGGGACAACGCCACGTGAAGATGAAAGCATAGATTTACAGGCCAAAAAAATGCTAAAGATTGCCAGCAAACCACTAGAAAGCTAGGGGAGAAACATGGAACATATTTTTCCTCACAGCCCTCAGAAGAAACCAACCCTGCCAACACCTTTATCTTGAACTTCTGGCCTCAAGAACTGTGAGACAATAACTTTCTATTGTTTTTATTTATTTATTTACAGAGACAAGATCCGACTCTGCTGCCCAGGCTGGCGTGTAGCTTACACAATCATAGCTTACTGCAGCATCAAACTACTGGGCTGAGATCTTCCTGCCTTAGCCTCTCAAGTAGCTGGGGCTGTAGGTGCACACGACCATACCAGCTAATTTTAGTAACTTTCTATTGTTTTTTGTTTGTTTTTGAGATGGAATTTCACTTTTGTGCAATTGTGCGCTCGGCTCACTGCAACCTCTGTCCCCCGGGTTCAAGCAATTCTCCTGCCTCAGCCTCCCGAGTAGCCAGGGTTACAGGCATGTGCCACCATGCCTGGCTAATTTTGCATTTTCAGTAAAGACGGGGTTTCTCCATGTTGGTCAGGCTGGTCTCAAACTCCTGACTTCAGGTGATCTGCCCATTTCGGCCTCCCAAAGTGCTGGGATTACAGGTGTAAGCCACTGGGCTTGGCAACTTTCTATTGTTAAAGGCACTCAGTTTGTGGTACTTTGTTATAGCAGTCTTTGCAAACTAGTATATCATCTATGTGACCTTGGACAAATTATTTCATCTTGCTAATCCCTAGTATCCTAATCTGTAAAATGGGGGTCATTATATCTACCTTATAGAGTAGTCCTGAGGATTAAATAAAATGGCATTTGTAAAGCACTGGCATAAGCAGCACTACATAAATATTACCTTGCATTTGTGAGACACGAATGTTATCCAAGCAAAGTCGTACATCTCCGGAGATTTTTGAAAAGATTGACTACAATTGTCAGGGTCAAGTGCAATACCACCTAAAGTCACAGGATGGATAAGATGATGTCGGAATTCCCTTTTCCCTGTTGGGTTCCTTAGACAGGAGCTCTGGCCTTGTCTTGCTCTCTGTGAAAATGTAGTTTCTTTTGAGAGAACACTGGTACAAGAACCAAAAGCACCCTTAAAGGCATGAGGACTGAGGCCAATTAAACTAACAACTGTAATGAGGTGAATGTAGGAAGAGAAGGAGGCAAACCAAGGTAGAGAAGTATAAGCCAGATGCCTCAGGCCCCCTGAGTCCCCAGCTCACTTCCTTAGGTAAAAGATTTAGGCTGGGAGTTGTCCTCTCTTCAGTTCCATAAGGGAAACCCAACAGAGGCCTCACCAGTCTCTGGAACGCCTAGCCCTTTCAGGCAGGGAATCTTTTGCCAAAGCAAACAATCCCAGCTCTACGATTGTGCTCTGGCTGGGGTAGGAGAGAACAAAGATCCCTTTCTTTGCTTCCCTAACCCTATGGCTCCAGCCAAGGGCGCTGTTTACACAGTCTTCCCTGGTGAAGAATTTGTTCCTTTTCTCTTTAGGTTGCAGCTGGAAAAGATTGATTCCCTCCTTGCCTATTCGGTTTTCCCATGTCCCTGGGCAGGAAAAGTGCCCAATACCCAAACCTCCCACCTCCAGAGATGTCAGCATACTTAAGAGTAACTCCAGGCCCTTTTGTGATGTGACAGAGAACCTTGATTTTAGTGGCAGAAAGCCTATCTGGCCAGCAAAGGGAAGTTGGAAATATCAGGAGCTTAGTTTCTCTACATTCCAATTCCATTTATTCCACTCTCTCATTCCCTAGGCTTTCTCAGGCACATTTCCAAAAGTGAATCAAATAATCAAAATCCAGGGCAGATTTGGGCTCCTTCTTTTAAAGGATGGTCAGGTGGGTAGGATGAAAATAGTATTTTCTAGTGGGAGAAGTTGTTCTTTAGTCTTCAGTTTATTATTAACTCCAGCAGCACAGATGTTCCCCGCAACACACCCTGAAAACAAAAGCAAGAGAGAGAAAAGGAAAGCCCAGAGTGGAAGAGTCTAATTTTAGTGCTGGCACAGAATCCTAGTGTTAAGTTACTTCTGGTAAACTGGTAACTAAGAAACAACAGAGATAAAGATAATTTTCACAATGTGGGTTTCCAAGTAGTTTTAAGACCTAATTTTGCTTATTTCCATGACATCTCAGGGAGGCAGATAAGGTGCTACCCATTTCACATAAGAGAAGGAACTGAAGCACAGGAAGAATTAACCAAAAGCCATTCATGAGTGACTTGAATCCAGGATTCTGGGACTTTCAACTTGGTCAACTTCACAGGGCCAAGCTGCTTTCTGAAAAACTTATGGGTCTGTCTTTTGTACTGCACACATCTTCCCTGAGCTACATTTTCTATCTTAAATCCCTACTGACTATTCTGTTGCTAAGGGAGCTATGGGATAGCTGTTTGTTACCCTTTGCAGCTATGTTTTGGAAACTTGAATTCCCTGCTCCGGATGTTGGGAGATGGAAGTGGAAAAGCCTTATGCAGAGGGGCTGCAAGTCTGTTTGGGCTCAGATACCATCCTGACACACACATACACCCCAATCATCCCCCCAGCGAGATATGCAGAGTTCATTTCTGTAAAAGCAGCCACACAGTTCCTGGAAGACTATACTCCACTATGGTTAAAAATATCTATCTTGGGGACAGCGCTGAGCCAACCAAACAACCTACCCATAAACTCAGAAAAATAAGCAGTGGGGTAAAATGAACCCAGTGGTAGGCAAAATGCTACCTATCTGCAACATAACAGCAGGGAACAGATCACATAAATCAATTTTTGGAGATTCAACTCAAGATCCAGATGAAACTTCATTCCTTCTACTGCAGATTGGAATATTGCACTTGTATTAGCTTTTTATTACTAGATAACAAACCACAAACTTAGTGGTTTAAAACATTCATTACCCTACTGTTCTGTAGGTCAAAAATCCAGTGGCCTTGACTGGATTTTTTGCTTAGGGTCTCAGAAAGCCAAAGTTGTTTGGGCTGGGCTCTTATCTGAAGGTTCTTGGAAGAATCCACTTCCAAACACATTCAGGTTGTTGGTAGAATTCAGTTCCTTGCAGTTGTAGGAATGAGGTCTCCATTTCCTTGCTGGCAAGGGGGTCACTCTCAGCTCCTAGATGCTAC
>PVKV010039294.1:0-13175 GCA_004027835.1 Alouatta palliata | reverse complement strand
GGATGGTGGGACCACCAGGATCTGGGGACTGCCGAGATGTCAGGACCGTCAGGATGGTGGGACCACCAGGATCTGGGGACTGCCGAGATGTCAGGACCGTCAGGATGGTGGGACCACCAGGATCTGGGGACTGCCGAGATGTCAGGACCGTCAGGATGGTGGGACCACCAGGATCTGGGGACTGCCGAGATGTCAGGACTGCTGGGACGTTGGGATGTTGGCACTGCCAGGATGTCGGGACTGCTGGGATCTGGGACACACCTGGCCTGGCTGGCTGGGGCAGGAGGGGCAAGGTCACTCACTCACTTCCAGTTGAGCCCAGCAGCTGCCCCATGAACGCAGCCTTCTTTGTTCAAATGAAAGCACTCTTTGCCCGTGGGGGCCCCACCTGGGGCTATCCCCGGTGGACACCTCTGGCTTCCTCTGTGTCTGTGTCTGGCCTCACAGCCTCTGCTGTGGCGTCTCTGGGGGCTGTCACTGCAGGGCATTCCTGTCTAGCTGGCCTTGAATCCTGCCCATCTCACCAGCTGGCCCTAGAGCTGGCTGCAAAACCCACTGGCCAACCATAGGGCACTCTGTGATGGGGTCTCCTGCAGGTGCACTAGAGACTCTCACCAGAGCTACACCCCCATCCCCCTGGGGCCTGTCACCAGGATTCACGGACACCCTTTGTATGCTCCACCGGCGTGGGGCAGGGGGGGATCTTCCAAACACCTGGGTGAGCAGGGGCATGAGCTGCCATCTCAGCACCTCTTGTCCTCTCTAGACATATCTTATTGCCCTTGTCTCCTCTGCTCCAGCTGCCACTTTGGAACAGGGCACTGCAAGGTGACCTCCTCCAGAGTCTGGAGGCAGGAGGCATGGACTTACTCCCTTTTGCCCGCGGCCCCCCAAACTTCTCTGGAGGATTCTATCATCCACCACCCTCACTCCAACCCTAAGGGCTTCGGGTCTGGTTGCAGGCAGACGTGCTCAGAGGGAAGGGCCCGGCACGGGTCCTCAGAGCATCTTTGTCTGCCTCTGAGGCTCTGCTTGCCTGTCTGATGGTGTTCCCTGCACCATTCCTTCCCTGCTCTGTAGACCAGGGTAAGATTTGAAAGAGAATGCGCAGCGGTGCTGCCTGTCCTGGGAGGTCCCTGTCCTTCCTCCACAGCAACAGGGAAGTATCAGGTATTACAAATGCATCAGCCAGGATTACACAAAAATCTCTTCCCACTGCCTTCTCACTTCCCAAGTCTTCAGCCCTCTTCAAACAGATCATAAACATTCACAGAATGCTGGAAACCTTATCCATTGCCTTCCTCCCTGAGTCTGCAGTTCTCGTTACATCATCTTATGTGATATCACAGGCATTTACATTCCATTAAACCTTCGCCCCTCCCACCTTCTGACTCCAGAGCCCTCGGCTCCTGCTTCTGGTCTCCCTCCTCTCAGCTCTCGACCACTCTTGTGTGTAATGAAGTTTGACTGAATCAGAACAGAAGGCTACTGCTTAGCCCTGCATAGAAAACAAATTAAAACTGAATGTCATCCTTTTGTAACTTTCTTTTTCCTTTCCTTTTTTTTTTTTTTTTTTGAGACAAGGTCTCACTGTCACCCAGGCTGGAGTACAATGGCATGATCACAGCTCACTGCAGCCTTGACCTCCCAGGCTCAGGTGATCCTCCCACTCAGCCTCCCAAGTAGCTGGGACTACAGGCACATTCCTCCATGCCTGCCTAGTTTTTTTGGTTCTGGTCTTGAACTCCAGGCTCAAGTGATCGACTTACCTCAGCCTCCCGAAGTGTTGGGATTATAGGCGTGAGCCACAGCACTCAGCATGCTTTTATAAGTTTCTTGACCACATTTGCAAAGGGCATCTTTGGGCCGTCTCTGTCCTGCCAGCTTGTGGCTGGGCTGCATTTGCTCCAAGCCCTTTCATCCTCCTAAGTCCTCAAAGTGCCGTTCACCACCCCCCAGCTCCCACGAAAAACTCTCCACTAAGCTTGATGATGACGTCACCTATTTCCCATTAGCTGGTTGTGATTTAGCGCCTCTGTGTCTAATTTCCCTCCTGTCTAATCCATCTCTGCAAGAGGCACCATGGTAGATTCTCCTGTAATCATCCCTAAAGCTCATTAAATTGAGCCTAAAGAAAATTCTCTCCCTGAAACGAGCTCATCATCCACCTTGAGAGAACAGCTAGTTTCACCGGGGCCAACTTTTCAAATAATTATTTTTCCCAGCAATCTAAATCAGCTACAATGAATGTTCTTGAGCTAAAACTCTGTCCATTACTTCCCCTTATTTCTTCAGAGTGTCATTCCACCCTTAGATCCATATCTAGATGTAGATTTTGGAGTCAGAAGCACGCACAATTTGAGGCTTTTTGAGCAGACGGCCCAATTGCCCACAGAAACATCCAGCCTCCCCTCTGTCCCGGCGAGGGCTGAGTGAGCTCCGGGCCACGTACGCACCAGCACAGGGTCCTTTGTTCTCAAAACCCCTGGGCACCTGGGTAAATGGAGAAGAAATATTTGTGTTCTTTTCTGTTTTTGTTTTTTAAACATACTTCCTGTAATTGTTCATTCCATTCCTTCGGCCGTCTTCTGCTGGTGATTTGCTTTCTTCTCCTTTTTTTTTTTTTGAGATGGAGTCTCGCTCTGTCACCCAGGCTGTAGTGCAATGGTGTGGTCTTGGCTCACTGCAACCTCTGCCTCCCGGTTCAAGCAATTCTCCCTGCCTCAGACTCCCGAGTAGCTGGGATTACAGGTGCCCACCACACTCGGCTAATTTTTGTATTTTTAGTAGAGACAGGGTTTTGCCATGTTGGCCAGGCTGGTCTCGAACTCCTGACCTCAGTAATCCACCCGCCTCGGCCTCCCAAAGTGTTGGGATTATAGGCATGAGCCACTGCACCCAGCCGCTTTGCTTTCTTCTTAACACTCACCCCATTCCAGTCTCGTTTGGTTTTGCGTGTTTGTTTAGGTAAGATGCAGATGAAGTCATTGACTGATTGAGGCTACAGCCCCTCGGTGGAAGAGGCTCCCGGGTGCCTGGCATCCGCCCTTTCTCTGCCCGATGCCCTGATTCTAATCATGCTTTTTTCCCCCCTCCTGACTCTTCCTTTTTATTTTTATTTATTTTTTTAGCTATAATGATAAATTTTTTTCTTAACCAATGCCAGCAAGTGGTTTCCAAGCCAAGCGCTGTTCTGTGGTGTAACAGAGTGGGGAGACACTGGGCAGCTGAATCAGAGAGCTCCTCTTCCCTTCCTGTCCCCTGTGCCTTGGGTTTCCCAAATCTCTATTCAATGCTTCGTGCCTCCGGGTCCCCGCACAACGCAGGTGCTTCCTGTGTCTTAGAACCATAAGCACGTCCTGTTATTGTATACCTAAGTGCCTTAAGGAAAGTTCGTGAACGTGTGAAAATGATGACTGCCTGACCTTGAGCAAGTGACCTTAGCCTTCCTGAACCCCAGGGGCCCTTTTTATTTATTTTTACTTATTTTAATTTTTAATTTTTTGAGATAGAGTTTCACTCGTTTCCCAGGCTAGACCGCAGGGGCATGATCTCGGCTCACTGCAACCTCCGCCACCCAGGCTCAAGCGATTCTCCTGCCTGAGCCTCCCGAGTAGCTGAAATTATAGGCACCTGCCACCACGCCTGACTATTTTTTGTATTTTTAGTAGAGACGGGGTTTCACCATGTTGGCTGGGCTGGTCTTGAACTCCTGACCTCAGGTATCTGCCTGCCTCAGCCTCCCAAAGTGCTTTATAGTGTGATTTATAGGGATTACAGGTGCGAGCCGCCACTCTCGGCCTTTATTTTCATTTTTTGAGACAGGGTCTCACTCTGTTGCCCAGGCTGGAGTACAGTGGCACAATCACAGTTCACTGCAGCCTCGACCTTCCAGGAGCAAGCAGTCCTCCAGCCTCAGCCTCTCAAGAAGCTGGGTCCACAGGTGCACACCACCATTCCTGGCCCCCTGCATCAGGCAGAGAAAGGGTCAACGCCAGGCACCCACAGAGCCTCTTCCACCGAGCGGCTGTCACCTGGATCAGTGACACATGGGGTAGAGACTTTCACTTCCTCCCAGCCCAGAGGTGATCTGACTTGGTACAAAAAACACTACTCTCTCTCCTAAAATAGAAATGGAAAGAAATATACACTTTGTAGGTGGTGTCATGAAAACAGGAACCTGGCAAGAGTGAGAGGAAGTCCTGAAAGCTCCACGTGGCAATCTAGAAGGAATTTCTCTAGGGGGTTTGATGACTGGTGATGGGTTGATTTTGCTTATCTGTGGTTTCTAATTTTTCTGCAAAATACCTATGCCTTAGGCACAGTCATTCTATATGAATAAATGTGTTACGTGTTTTAAAATGCCAAGGGCATGAGTTCTGTGTTCTCTTATTCATTTTATCTAATAGTTTAAAGCCACAGGCCGGGCATGGTGGCTCACACCTCTATTCTCCACACCTTGGGAGGCTGAGGCAGGAGGATCGCTTGAGGCCATGAATTTGAGGCCAGTATTGGGCAACATAGCAAGATCTCATTTCTACAAAAAACCTAAAGTATTAGCCAGATGTGGTAGTGTACACCTGTGGACCCAGCTACTCGGGAGGCTGGGGCTGGAGGATTGCTTAAGCCTGGGAGGTCGAGGCTGCAGTGAATTGTGACTGTGCTACTGTACTTCAGCCTGGGCAACAGAGCAAGACCCTGTCTCAAAGTATAAATAAAAAAATAAAGCTACAGGAAGTAGGCATGGGCTGTTTGACATCTTTAGTGGCAAATCATAGACAGTATTTTCCAGGAGGGAGAGACAGCTGCCTGTGAAGTTCTCTCAGGTGCAGACGTTTTGTGTCCCAATTTCAGAGTGGTATTTTGATTTTGCTTTCTTCTCTCTCCTCCTGTCCCCTCCCTACCTCCCCTTCCCTCCTCTGCCCTCCACTCTGCCTCCTGCCTCAACCCCATCCAGGTGGCCACCTGTCCATATTCCGTCTATGGTGCTTGGGTAGGTGGCTCCATCTTGTGCTCACTCTCCACTTTCAAGGATATGTGGATCACCAGCAAGGAGTACAAGGAGATGGGCTCTTCCATCATCAATAGAAACAGCTTCTGATGTGTAGCTTTCAGGACCCTGTCCCCTGTGCCTTCTTTACCAACTGCAGGATGAGCCTCGTTGCAGCTGAACAGATCAGAGCTCAGAACCAGCTCAAAGGCAAAGGTCCCTCCTCCCCAAGACTTCAATAAAGAAGGTCAATAAAGGATGGACTCTGTCTCTTTGTCTGGGCTGAGCTGGCAGCAGCACAGGACACTCACTACGCAGTGTCACAGGACACTCGCCACATGAATGCAGAGTGGTGGAGGAGAGGGAACTCCTGGCTCTTCCTGTGTATCAGTCAGGATGGTGAAACTGTGCTGCAGTAACAAGCATCCCCCAAATCTCAGTGCCATGAAAGTCAGTATCTCTGTCATGCTGCATGTCCACTGAAGGTCAACAGGGGCTGCCCCCTACGTCATCCTCACTCAGAATCTAGTGATAAAGCAGACCATCAGAGACTTTGTCATTCATTGTGGATGAACAGAAGAGTGTGCTGGTGGGTCTTAAATTGGAAACTAAATCCATCAGTCCAGAAAAGTCACAGAGCACAGCCCTGATTAATTAGCCAGACAAATGATACAGTCCCACTCAACCACAAGAGGCAGGAAGTGCCATCATACCACAGGCTTGATGTACCCACATAGGCAGAACAGCCCAGATGCTCTTGCCTCGTGAAGGCACGATGGAGGCAATACCCATAGTGCTCACCATACAAGGGGCATTACATTCTCCAACGAATTTAATCCTCATGACGTTGCTGTGAGGTTGGTTTCACTAAGGCTGATTTCATGAGGCAAGAACTGGCACTAAGAGAAGTAAATGAACTTGATCAAGATTATTTAGGTAGTAACAGGGAGTTTAAATCTGTAAATAGCATCTAGTAAGAGTGCCGGGGAGAATAGAGAGAACTAAGGAGATAAAGAAACCAACTAAACAAATGGAAGACACGTGTTTTCAGTATGGAGGGGCCGGGGAGGGCTTCACAGAGCCAAGAAGGGTCCTGCATGCAGACACTAATGGAATTTCAGAATGTCAGAAATAAGGACATCTAGAGGCTTTGAGAGAAATCAACAAAAGCAGGTTAACTTAAAGTAGGGTGACCAGAAAAGAACCCAGAACACCCATTTAAATTTGGACCTTCAGAAACGTAATAAATTTTTAGTATATGCATGTCCCAAATGTTGTATGTTATCTCTACTTGTTAAATCTGGCACCCCTATCACAAGGAAAAGTGACTCCAGCTATTATTATTAGAGTTCTTGATGGCAAAGTGTTGTGGAGGACAAGAGAAGAAAACCATCAAATTAAGAGGAAAGATTATTTTGAACCTACAGTCTCATACGTTTTCCAATAGGTGGAAATGAAAAAAAATAATAATAACTCGGGTACAGGCAAACACTCTGAAAATTTACCACCTATATGCTGTCTCTGAAACCAGAATCAAAGATTATCTACAAGGTGGATACACAAATAAACCAAGAAAAAGAGACAGTGGTGAGTTCAGTAACAGACCAGACTTAGAGTTAAATCTAAATCGTTATTATAGACTTTTTAAAAAAAATAGTAACTCTGGAGTAAACATCTTAGATGATCTCAGAATGCGGGGTGAGGTGATAGAGCAGGCAATGAGGAAGAAAGTGAGAGTGTGGAAAATGTGGGTGTCCATTAACTCTAGACATTGATGGGGAGATTCAGTTTAGACATGTATGTTTCTAATTTGAGAATAGCAGGAGACTGTACACCACGCAGACCCAGTCCACACCTTCCAGGGTCTGTTTACTGTCCTCAGCGTGCATTGTTGGCCTGTACCGTCCTCCCAAACCCTCCACCTGGCCCAGGTGATTCGAGTAGGAGAAAGATACTATTCTATCAGCTACTGCTGTAATGAAAAGTAACATTTTAATCAATGCATTGTCATTACAGATGTCAAACATCGAGGTTGTTTTCCTTCAGTTATCAGATGGCTCTAACTTTTTTCTGGCCTGAGGACAAGTGTTTTTATTCCAATAAATTAGAAAAAGTCGGTTTCTTGCCATTGTCTTTACATTGGCGACACGGTGAGAGGCAGCCAGAAAATAATGGCAGCCATGGATCTGCGGACTGAAAACCACACAGACACACAGCTTCTCGAGGGATAGTCTCCCTCTGAGTGGGTATTGGCCCGTTCTCACACTGCTATTAATAACTTCCCTGAGACTGGGTGATTTACAACAAAAAGAGGTTTAATTGACTCACAGTTCCACATGGCTGGGGAGGCCTCAGGAAACCTACAATCATGACAGAAGGAAAAGCAGGTACCTTCTTCACAAGGCGGCAGGAGAGAGAACATGTGAAGGAGAAACAAACTTACAGAACCATCGAATCTCACGAGAACTCATTCACTATCATGAGAATAGCATGGGGAAAGCACCCCTAAGATCCAACCACCTTTCTCCCTTGACACATGGGGATTACAGCTACCTCCTTCAACATATGAGAATTACAATTCGAGATGAGATTTGGGTGGGGACACAGGGCCAATCTGTGTCAGGGTGGCAGTAGTCAAATATGTAAATCAAGATACTTTTAAGGTGGTAAACCTCCATGTAATTCTTTTATTACTGTCTTAGTCTGCTTGCGTTGCTATAAAGGAACACCTGAGACTGGGCAATTTATAAAGAAAAGAGGTTTATTTAGCTCAAAGTTCTGCAGGCTGTACAAGAAGCATGATGCTGGTATCAGTTGCTGAGGAGGGCCTCAGGAAGCCCCCACTCATGGAAGAAGGTGAAGGGGAGCCAGTGTGTGCTGAGATTCCATGGAGAGAGAGGGGGCAAGGTGCAGGGGAGGGGTCAGGCTCATTTGAGCAGCCAGCTCCAGTGGGAACTCATTAATACAAGGACAGCATGAGGCCATTCATGAGGGATCCGTCCCCAGGACCCAAATACCTCCCATCAGTCCCCACCTCCAACATTGGGGATCGGATTTCAACATGAGCTTTGACAAACATCCAAACTATAGCAATTACTTATAAGTGGGCATTGAAATCTAAATAGGAGGAGCCTAATCTAAAGGTTAATATTCTGAATTTTGTCCTACATGCATTGAGCTTTAAATAATTTTTTTAAGAATAACTTAAAGAGGCCAGGCACAGTGGCTCATGCCTATAATCCCAGCAATTTGTGAGGCTGAGGCAGGAGGATTTCTTGAGCCCAGGAGTTTGAGACTAGCCTGGGCAACACAGTGAGACCCCATCACTACAAAAAAACTTTTAAAATTAGCTGAGTGTGGTGGTCCACTCCTATAATCCCAGCTACTCTGGAGGTTGAGGTGGGAGGATCACTTGAACCCAGGAATTCGGTGTCACAGTGAACTATGATTGTGCTACTGCACTCCAGCCTGGGTGACAAGTAAAACTCTATTTCTAAAGAATGTTGTTGCTTTTTTTAAAAAAATAACTTAAAGCCAACTGTGTTAGTCCATTTTCACAATGCTGAAAAGAACTACCTGAGACTGGGTAATTGATGAAGAAAAGAGGTCTAAC
This sequence comes from Alouatta palliata, assembly GCA_004027835.1. NCBI lineage: Eukaryota > Metazoa > Chordata > Mammalia > Primates > Atelidae > Alouatta > Alouatta palliata. The sequence goes on along the minus strand of PVKV010039294.1, from coordinate 4,572 downwards.
TGACTCACAGTTCTGCAGGCTTAATGGGAAGCATGGTTTGAGGCTTAGGAAGCTTTCAAGCATGGCAGAAGGCATAGGGTAGCAAGCACCTTCTTCACATGGTGGCATCAAAGAGAGAGAGTGAAGGGGGACGTGCCCTAAACCATTAGATCTCATGAGAACTCACTCAGTATCATGAGAACAGCAAGAAGTAAATCTGCCCCCATGATCCAGACACCTCCCACCAAGCTCCTCCTCCAATGCTGGGGATTACAATTCAACATGAAATCTGGTTGGTGGCACAGATCCAAACATACCAGTCACCAATGGGAAAAAAGCAGTAAGTGGAACATAAATAAATGAAATTAGAAAGCAAAGTGTAAAACAAAGTAGTGTGGCACATATACACAGTGGAATACTATGTAGCCATAAAAAACGGCGAGTTCCTGTCCTTTGTAGAGACATGGATGAATCTGGAAACCATCCTTCTCAGCAAACCGACACAGGAACAGAAAATCAAACACTGCATGTTCTCACTCATAGGTGGGTGTTGAACAACGAGAACACAGGGACACAGGGAGGGGAGCATCATGCACTGGGGTCTGTTGGGGGGGCAGGAGAGGGACAGTGGGGGGGTGGGGAGGTGGGGGAAGGATAACATGGGGACAAATGCCAGATATAGGTGACAGGGGGATGGAGGCAGCAAACCATATTGCCATGTATGTACTTATGCAATAATCCTGCATGATCTGCACAGGTACCCCAGAACCCAAAGTACAATTTAAAAAAATTAAATTAAAAAAAATAATAAAAATAAAGATAACACAAATAAAAAGAGCCCAGGCTGGTATCCCAGCACTGCCCCTTGCCAGCTCTGTGACCCCATGGAAGAGAAAGCAAAGTTTAAACCAAAGTAGCCCAGAAAAAAAAAAAAAAAAAAAGAGCAAAAATAAGTAGAGATGAAATAAATAGAATCATAGCAACACGCTTTTTAAAAATGAAAGATGTTCATTTACCAATGGTAGGTGACAACCATCAAGAATATAAGTCAAATCTTTTTACCTCTTTAAGGTGCAAGTAGCTTCCAAACATACCAGCAAAAAGAATAATATCTAGAACATATCAGAAACTCCTTCAAGTTCAGGTGAACGTGCCCAAATCAAACTCTTCCCGTGGGCCCCTCCCACCAGCGCTCACCACTGTCTTGGTACATGGTAAGGCCACTCACTCCATTGCTCTGCCAAAATCCCGAAGGTGATTCTTGACCCCCTGCTTCATGGCCCATGTAAAATGCTAGCAAGTCTGATTGAACGCCTTCAAACTACATCCAGAATCCAGCTACCTGTCTCCAGGCGACTGCGATCCCCTAGGTAACAGCATCATCACCTGTGCCTGGATTTTGCTGCAGCCTGCTGACAGGCACTGCTGCCTCCACTAAGAGGCCAGAACACACTTTAGAACACAGATGGGAGCTCATCATGTCTCAGCCAAAAGCTCCCAGTGGAACCACAAAAGAGCACCACCTCGTACCACCAGGACAGCTGCTATCAGGAAAGCAGAGTGCAAGTGCTGGTGGGGATACAGAGACATTGGAACCCTCATATGCTGTTGGTGAAAGTGCAAAATGGTGCGGCTGCTGTGAAAACAGGACAGTGGTTCCTCAAAAATTTAAACATAAATTACGGTATGATTCAGCATTTCCATCTGGGTCTATCCCCAAAAGAACTGAGTGCAGTGTCTCAAAGAGATATTTGTACCCCCATATTCATAGCAGCAACATTCACAAGAGCCCAAACGTGGAAGCCAACGAAATGTCCACTGACGGATAAATGGATGGACAAAGTGTGGTCTATCCACACGATGGAATATTATTCAGCCTTAAATAGGAAGGAAATCCTGATGTACCCTATGTATTATTCTGTTCTCATGCTACTAATAAAGATGTACCCAAGACAGGGTAATTTATAAAAGAAAGAGGTTTAATGGACTCACAGTTCCCCATGGTTCGGGAATCCTCACACTCATGGTGGATGGCAAAGTAGGAGCAAAATCACATCTTACATGGCGGCAGGCAAGAGAGAGAGCATGTGCAGGAGAACTACCCTTTATAAACTAACATATCTCATGAAACTTATTCATTATCACAAGAACAGCATGGGAAAGACCTGCCCACATGATTTAGTTACCTCCCATTGGGTCTCTCTCACAATACCTGGAGATCATGAGAGCTACAGTTAGAGATTTGGGTGAAGACACAGCCAAACTGTATCACCCTACAACATGGATGAACCTTGAAGATGCTATGGTAATGTCTGGAACAGGCAGATGCACACCAAGGACAGGGCCAGCCACACCCGTTCCTCAAGTGCTTCCCAGGGAGCCCCTTCCCAGCATGCCTGAGGAGTACAATTTGGGCAAGTGAAAGGCATGAAGGTCTGGGGCTCAGCATGCCTGGACAGGAGCTGTACCTTTATTATCCAGCACTTTTTTTTCCCTTCTGGATTGTTTTTTGGGTCTACTTTGGGTGTGGATCTATGGTCAAAGCCTGGCTACTAAGTCCCAGGGAAATTCCACCCAAGCCAGGCCAGGGACACTCACGTCCAGGACGTTGGCTGTTGGGTAGTGGCTCCTCCACAAGGGCGCTAACCTCTCGACAAAAGTTCAGAGCTTCTGGCAACTATCAAGTTGCTATGAAGGGAAGCCTACCTGAGAATGATGCCATCACAAAACAACTAGGGGTGGGTGAAGTAAGAGAGAAGGAGAAGAGAAACGAGGCAATAAGAGGGAGGAAAGGAGAAAGAAGAAAGAAATTGAGATTCTTGACAGTGTGGCTTGAACTAGCCACGCCTGAACTCCATCCATGGACTCATTAGTTAAAAAGCCAATAGATTCCAGTTTTATTTAAAGTAGTTTGGTAATGATGTTCCTTAAAGCAGTCAAGGCCTGGGGGGCAGTCTTAGGGCTTGGTGACACTTAAAACTTTTCTTTATTACTTTATTTGAAAGCTAATTCTGCACATAGACTTAAGCTTGGATGATCCTTCTCAAATTATCTAATTTTTGGACATGAATCTTCCTGGGGACTGCATTAATTCATTCATCCACTCATTTTTCATTCATGCAAAAAGGCTCATTATGCCAGGGTTTCACCGAGGGTGGGGGGTGAAGTCAGGAGGACCTACATTTGAACTCCAACTGTGGCATGCTCTAATCATGAGGTCTTGGGCAATACATGTCCCTTCTTCAAGTTTCCAGTCTGCAATCTGTGAAAGGGGGCATCACCCAGTGGGTTTTGTAAGGATTTTTTTAAGGAAGGAACCTGCTCAAGGCTCCTAGCCCATGCTTAGAGTATGGTGGCTCTGGCAATGTCATTGCCAACTTCACCGTTAGCACCATAAGTCCGTGCTGTTTCCCCAGTTAAAACCACATTAACAGCAGGTGCCTGTAACAGTGTGTATCACACAGCAGGTGCGCAGGGCATGTGTGCCACACAGCAGGTGCTCAGGGCATGTGCCACACAGCAGGTGAGCAGGGCACATGTGCCACACAGCAGGGGAATACAGGGCATGTGGCACACAGCACTTGCATACAGCTCATGTGCCATACAGCAGGTACGTAGGATGTGTGTGGCACACAGCAGCATGCTCCTGCCAGCTTTCCTCTTTCTGGTCTCCCCATCTCAGCACTAGAACAAGCTGTAGGCTGTGGACAGAGGAACTATTCTCTCCTTCCTGAGTGCTTTCCTCCTTCTGTTCCCTTGGTCATCCACCAAACATTCACAGACACCAACCTGTAGCAGGCACCATGCTAAAGGCTCAGGATAAAGACCAAAAAAAAGCATTGAGCCCACCTCCCAAGAACTCACCAAGTGTCTCAGGAGGCACCAGTTTTAGGAGCAGCCTTCAGGGAGGCCTTGGGGTGGAGGGACTTTTGAGTGAGGCTCAGTGCGGTGAGTAGGAGTTTCTCATCTTGTGTTCCAAGCTGCAGAGAAGAAATGAGTTCTAAAAAAAAAAAAAAAGAGTTCATCAAACTACAGAACGTGTTTTACTAGAGGGAAGAAAACTCTGCTCAGGGAATTGCGAGCAAAGGAGAATTTAAAGTAAGAGTGGAGTCATATGGAAATTCTAGTGGAAACAGAGTCACCAGGTTTCAAGAAGTGCGAGAGCTGGGGGCTCATCAGGAACCACCATGACAAAAAGGTTTCCTGAGCCCTCTCTCATTACACTTGTCGCCAGTCTTTCAATCAGATCTTCCTGTTTTTGCTTTACAGGTGTTTGTTTCTGTTTATTTCTTAGAAAAGGAAGTCTGGTAACAGCAAAATGGGGCTGGGGTGCTAGGGTGTATCTAAACCCCTGTCTCATCAAAGCTAGAAAATTTCATGTTTATCTGGGGTGTCCCTGGCCAAAAAGGGTCCATTCAATCATTGGGGGGCATCAGATCTTGTTTTCATTTCACAGTTTTTGTTTTGTTCTGGTTTTTTGGTTTTTGTTTTCCATCAACAACTTGACCTGCCACACCGTTTCGTGTACCATTTTTCGTCCTTGGTCAGGTTCTAGCAGATAATCTTTGCTACCTGTTACTGCCTTAAAGAATG
>PVKV010039293.1:0-13185 GCA_004027835.1 Alouatta palliata | reverse complement strand
ATCCCAGCTACTCAGGAAGCTGGGGCACAAGAATCACTTGAGCTGGGGAGGCGGAGGTTGCAGTGAGCTGAGATGGGCCATTGCACTCCAGCCTGGGCGACACAGTGAGACTGTTTCACAAAAAAAAAAAAAAAAAAAAAAAAAAGACATAGTTGGGCAGGGTGGCTCACGCCTGTAATACCAGCACTTTGGGAGGCTGAGGCAGGTGGATCACAAGGTCAAGAGATAGAGACCAGCCTGGCCAACGTGGGGAAACCCCGTCTCTACCAAAAATATGAAAATTAACCGGGCATGGTGGTGCGTACCTGTAATCCCAGCTACTCAGGAGGCTGAGGCAGGAGAATCTCTTGAACCCGGGAGGCAGACATTGCAGTGAGCTGAGATCACGCCACTGCACTCCAGCCTGGCGACAGAGTAAGACTCCGTCTAAAAAAAAAAAAAAAAAAAAAAAGACATTATCAGCCCCACAAAGACCCCTAGTGTTTGTTCCCATAGTGATCGCCACCTGCCCCTCAGCAGTAAGTATCATTCTGACTTCTATGGTATTAACATTTATTTCCAGGTTTGGGAGGTATTTTTTGCTAATAAGATTTATTTCAGCTCGGCATATTTGCTCACACCTGTAATCGGCGCCTTCAGCACTTTGGGAGGCTGAAGTGGGACCACTGCTTGAACCCAGGATTTTAAGACCAGCCTGGGCAACACAGTGAGACCCCACTTCTTTTTCTTTCTTTTTTTGTCGGGGGGGGGGGAAACGCAGTTTCATTCTTGTCGCCCAGGCTGGAATCCAGTGGCACAGTCTTGGCTCACTGCAACCTCCGCCTCCCGGTGAGACCTCATTTCTAAAAAAACATAAATTAGCCAGGGGTGGTGGCTCTTGCCTGTGGTCCCAGCTACTCTGGAGGCCGAGGTGGGACTGCTTGGCCAGGGAGGTTGAGGCTGCAGTGAGCTATGATCGAACCACTGTTCTCCAGCCTGGGTGACAGAGTGGTGCTCTGGTCTCAAAAAAAAAAAAAAAAAGTATTTCTTTTGTTTTTGTTTAAATTTATGTTTATGTAGCACTATATTTACTTTCATTTTTTCCTTTTTTTTTTTTTTTTTTGAGACAGAGTTTCACTTTTGTTTCCCAGGCTGGAGCGCAGTGGCGTAATCTCAGCTCACCGCAACTTCTGCCTCCCGGGTTCAAGCGATTCTCCTGCCTCAGCCTCCGCAATAGCTGGGATAACAGGCATGCACCACCACTTCTGTGTTTTTGAGATCAGACGAGATCGGGCACGTTCAGGGTGGTATGGCTGTTACTTCTGTGTTTTTAGTAGAGACAGGATTTTTCCCTGGTCAGGCTGGTCTCGAACCTCCGACCCCAGGTGATCCACCTGCCTCGGCCTCCCAAAGTGCTGAGATTACAGGCGTGAGCCACCACGCCCAGCTGGACTGTTTTAATCCTAAAAATCATGGTGAATTTTTGCCAGTTTTGAACTTTATGCAAACAGAATTACATAAAATGGATCCGGGTGCCTCTGGCTTCTATCATTTAACATGATGTGTGTGTGATGAATTCATATTTTGCACATGGCTGTGGTTCATTAATCCTGACTGTCAGACTATTCCTCTGGGTGACTAAGCTACTATTCATCCATTCTACTGTTGACGGGCATTTGGTTAAATTTCAGTTTGGGTCTGTAATGAAAAGGATAGCCATGGACATTCGGTACATGTCTTTTGTGATTATACGTATGGCTTTCTGTGGGTCAATATCCAGCGGTAGAATTGCTGGGTTATAAAGTATTTCCTAGATATTAACTATCTTTTGCAAAAGTGCATGCATCAATTTACACTTCTAATAACTTCAAGTTTTTTTTGTTTGTTTGTTTGTTTGTTTTGAGACAGTCTTGCTCTGTCGCCCAGGCTGGAGTGCAGTGGCACGATCTCAGCTCACTGCAACCTCCGCCTCCCAGGTTCAAGCAATTCTCTTACCTCAGCCTCCCGTGTAGCTGGGATTACAGGTGCCCGCCACCACGCCTGGCTAATATCTTTCTTTTTTTTTTTGTATTTTTAGTAGAGATGGGGTTTCATGTTGGCCAGGCTGGTCTCAAACTCCTGACCTTGTGATCTGCCTGCCTTGGACTCCCAAAGTGCTGGGGTTACAGGTGTAAGCCACCGCACCTGGCCCACTCCAAGTTTTTTACCTTGTAAGAGTCTCACTCTGTCGTCCAGGATGGAGCGCAATGGCCTCTGCCTCCCAAGTTCAAGAGATTCTCCTGCAACAGCCTCCTGAGTAGCTGGGACTACAGGCGTCCGCCACCATGCCCAACTAATTTTTGTATTTTTGGTACAGACAGAGTTTCACCATGTTGACCAGGCTGGTCTCAAACTCCTGACTTCAAGTGATCCACCCACCTCGGCCTCCCAAAGTGCTAGGATTACAGGCATGAGCTACCATGCCTGGCTAATTTTTAAATTTTTAGTACAGATACGAGACAGATATGAGCCACCACACCCAGACTATTCATTTATTTTGAGGAGTCTCACTCCATCTCCCAGGCTGGAGTGCAGCGGCATGATCTTGGCTCGCTGCAACCTTCGCCTCTCAGGTTCAAGCAATGATCGTACCTCAGGCTCCCAAGTAGCTGGGACTACAGGCATGTGCCACCATACTCGGCTAATTTTTTGAATTTTCAGTAGAGATGTCGGTTTCACCAATTTGGCCAGGTTGGTCTTGAACTTCTGACCTCAAATGATCTGCCCGCCTCGACCTCCCATAGTGCTGAAATGACAGGTGTGAGCAACTACACCCCATCTTTTCAGAATTTTTAAACAGGGGCCCTATTTTTTCATTTAGCTCCAGGCCCTACAGATTCTGCACGGGGTGCTGGAGCTGCCTGTCCGACTGACCAGGCTAGGGCTGGTGTCAAGACCTGGGAAGGGTCGCCCAGCTGTCAGGGCAAGCTGCCTCAGGCAAGACACTCACCTTCTGTGCCTCAGTTTCTTTTAGGATGGGCAGGGGAGGCCAGGCGCGGTGGCTCACGCCTGTAATCCTAGCACTTTGGGAGGTTGAGGTGGGTGGATCACCTGAGGTCAGGAGTTCAAGACCAGCCTGGCCATCATGGTGAAACCCCATCTTTTAAAAAACAAAAACAAAAACAAAAAAAGCACGGGCAAGCCAAGGAGCTGTCTGGGGCGACACCTGCTGGCCACTGGGGGCACAACATGCACCTGTGACATCCAGAACATGCACCTGTGACATCCACGTCAGGCCCAGCTCTCCCCACCACTCAATGCCCCTTGGCTGACTCCTCCACCTCTCCTTCTGCCACCTGGTCCACCCCCATCATTCCCACCTGGTCCACCGCCATCATCGTCGCCTGCAGGAGCCCGGTCTCCTGGCTCCCGCCCTTGTCCGCCTGTCCTCCCCACAGCAGCCACCAGAGGGCACCTATGAGCATCTACGTCAGGTCCTGTCCCTGCTCTGTCCGAAGCCCTCCATTGCCCCCACTTTCCTCTGAGGGTAAAAGCTCCGTCCCTTCTCTGCCCTCCATCCCTTCCTCTGTTCCCCTCTCTCTGCGCCAGCCACACAGGCTTCCTTGCTGTTCCTCCAACACACCAGGCGTGGTCCTGCCCCAAGGCCTTTGCACAGGCTGTGCCTCTGCCTGGTTCCCCCTCAGGCCCCAGCAGACTCCTTCCCTTCTTGTCTCCCAGGATGCTAATTACATATTTCTCAGGCCTTTCCTAAACAGCCTGCCAGAAACAGCCACCATCGGCTGGGGGGCGGTGGCTCACATCTGTAATCTCAGCAAGGTGGGCGGACCACAAAGTCAGGAGTTCGAGACCAGCCTGGCCAACATGGTGAAACCCTGTCTCTACTAAAAATACAATAATTAGCCAGGAATGGTGGCATGTGCCTGTAATCCCAGCTACTCAGGAGTCTGAGGCAGGAGAATCGCTTGAATTCGGGAGGCGGAGGTTGCAGTGAGCTGAGATCACACCACTGCACTCCAGCCTGGGCAACAGAGCGAGACTCCATCTCGAAAAGAAAATAAAAGAGCCATCATCTCCCCCTCCAGACTCACTTCCCTGCTCCACTTCTCTTCCTAGATGAAGTCATGGTCTAAGTGCCGCCTTCTCCGCTATACTGGAGGGCGTAGTGCAGTGTCCTCGAGGCCTATCTTACCTACAGGCCTATCAGACTCAATGAAACTGAAAGAGGATGTGGGGAAATCGCACCCCTTGTGCACAGCTGGCAGGATGGGATGTGGCACAGCTGCTGTGGAGAACAGTCAGGCGGCTCCCAAAAACATTAAAACAGAAGGAGCAGGGCTGGGCGCGGTGGCTCACGCCTGTCATCCCAGCACTTTGGGGGAAGGCCAAGGCGGGCAGATCACAAGGTCAGGAGATTGAAACCAGCCTGGTCAACATGGTGAAACCCCGTCTCTACTAAAAATACAAAAAAAATTAGCTGGGCGTGGTGGCACGTGCATGTGGTCCCAGCTACTCGGGAGGCTAAGGCAGGAGAATCGCTTGAACCCGGGAGATGGAGGTTGCAGTGAGCCGAGATCGCACCACTGCACTCCGGCCTGGTGACAGAGCGAGACTCCATCTCAAAAAAAAAAAAAAAAAAAAATAGGAGCAGAGGACCCAGCATGCTCCCTCTGGATGCACACACCCAGGACTGACAGCAGGGACTCAAGCAGAAGCTTGCACACGCAGGCACACAGTGACACAATTCCCAAAAGCCACAAGGTAGAAGCCACCCGGACGGACATCCACCAACGATGGACAGATCAACACGGCACGGCCCACCCACACGGTGGAGTATTACTGAGCCATGAAAAGGTGGACAGATCAACACGGCACGGCCCACCACACGGTGGAGTATTACTGAGCCATGAAAAAGGAACCCGGACACAGACTGCGGTGTGGATCCATCTTGAGAACATCACGCTCAGTGAGAGACACCAGAGACACAGGACACATCCCATGTGGTTCCACTCCTAGGAGGTCCCTAGAGCCATCAGATTCACAGAGACGGAGAGCAGGGTCGGGGGGCGTCGGGGGCGGGGAGGGGGACAGGTGGGGAGTGTTCCATGGGGTCCATTTCGGTTTGGGAAGAGAAGGTTCTGGAGAGGATGGTGATGGCTGCACAACCGCATGGATGCACTCAGTGCCGCTCAGCTGTGCGCTTAGACGTTTAGTATCCGTATTTTACCATTCACTTATTTTCTAAAGGAAAAAATAACTGAAGGAAGACTGCAGAGATCCGATGTCCGCAGCTTACAGAAATGGAGGCCGGGAGGGCAGGACTTCCCCACAGACGCCCTGGACGGTGGGTGGTGGGGGGGTGGGCGGTGGGCCGGCCCAGAACCTGGGCTCCTTCCCGTCTCACTCCCTAGTCCCCCAAACAAGGCGGCGTGTCCCAGTGGGGTTGCTGCGTCCTGGTGCTAGTGAAATGAACCTGAAGCCCAGGATCAAACAAGACGATGGGGGAGAGGCCCCGGAACACCGTGCGGATGCGGCCAGGAGGCTCCCGCAGAGGCAGGCAACGCCCTGGGAAGTCCAGGGCTTCTGGGGGCCAGGCCTCTGCACACTCACCCTCAACCCTCTTGGAAGGGCAACAGAAAATTAACCAGAAGGGGGCTGCCAGCGTTTAGGAACAAAATTTATTCCAATTTAAAACAGAGTTCATTTCAGGAGAAAGATATGAAAAGTCAACTTCCATCAGTGTCTGGAGGAAGGATCAGGGCTGGTGGCCACAGGAGGTGACACTGAGCCACACTTCCGCCCCTCCTCCCATCCCCCAATGCGCACAACACATGCATTTCAAATGGTAAAAGGTTTAAAAACAGCATTGTATAGAATATTCTTTTTTAAATAGATTAAGGTTGAAATTGTCTGAAATCAGGACTGTGTAATATACAAGTATCACCGGGTCCCGTCTGCCAGGCCGGCTGCAGGACCCACTGCCACCACTGGGGGACACTGGCACGGGGACGCCCCTCTGGGGCAGCCGGGGGACCCAGGGCGTGGGTCTTGCAGTGGCAGGGGCTGCTGCCTCCTGGGTGTGATGTGGTCAGAGAAGGTGGCCGGCACTCACGAGAAAGCATTGGCAGGTGAGTCACCAAGGTAAAAACACACACTCCACATGTGGACCCACACGTGGCAAGGGTGGGGGTCGGCTGCCCCTTCCCCGACCCGAGGGTGTGAATGGCACAAGAACCACTGCCTGGGACTCTACTGGGGCAGGCACTCCTGCCCTGGGCCTGCAACACCCACCTCCACTTTTTTTTTGGGGGGGGTCAGGCACTCACACCCAGAGGACCCAGGCCAAGACAGTCTGGCGGCCCCAGCCTGGCTCTGGGATGCTTGGCACGGCCCCTTCCCGGGAAAAGCTAATACTTAGCCCAGTGGCACCCTGGCCCGAGTGCCGGGCAATTGCACCCTCAGGCCAGGTCCAGGTCCCCTTGTGCCATCTGGGCCCTCAGAGATGCCACAAGCCCAGGACCCCAGAGGTTTCCACTGCGGGAATGGATGCAGCGACCCTGCCAGGGGTGGCCCCATCTGCTCCCCAGGGTACCGCCAGACCCCAGCACCCGCCATGGGGGGCTTCTGGCACCAACCCTCTTAGGCAGACACTTGGCACAAAAAAAGGAGAGACCGGGAGAGACCAAAGAGGAAAAGTGGCATGGGGAAGCTCGGGGGGTCCCGCCAGCCCCTTCTCCCCGTGGGGCTCATCACCAGAAATGCAGCTGCCCCAACCTGCACGCACCTCCCCTGCCTCTGGGGCTCCCCTGCTTCTCCCCCAGAAGCAGGCAGACAGCCGTGCGGACAAGGAGGCCGGGGCAAGCCCGACAGCGGCGGGCAGGAACAGCTGGCCAGGGTGCTCTTACTTTGGAGCTGTTTCTTTTGTCATCTCTCAAGGCTAGAAGCAGCAGGGCAGCGTCCGCATCAGGCGGGAAAGGCAGCGCGGGCGATCCGCCCCTGGGCCGGCTGTGCCAGCCCCAGACCCACACAGCAACGTAGTGTTCAGTCAACAGGAGAGGAAAAAGCTGCCTCCCCGAAACGGTCCCTTGCTCCACAGCTTCCAAGTCTCCGGGGAGAACCAGTCTCGGTGCCTCAGTGCCTGAAGGGGCCCAGGGGGGAGGAGGACCCGGGCCTGTGGCTCAGTGCGGGTGGCCTGGCGTGCTCCCTCTCAGGCCATGGCCGTGGTCAGCCAGGCTGGGAAGCTGCCTGGGCCGGTGCCTGCCGCCATGCCCCTGGCCAAAGTGCGAGTGCTGGTTCCCGCCCCCTCCCCGCCCCCGGGGGCGGCGCTGGGGGCAGGCACAAGTGCTTGGGACAAGGCCACGCACGGAGCTGCCGGCCACGTCCCTCTCTCTACCTCTCCGGTACACACCTGAGAATAGTCTGTAAAAGTCCCCACCCCACCCTCACTGTTTCCGAATTGGTGACAACACAAAGTGGAACAAAACGAAAAGAAATGCCCCAGCCAAGTGGTCTTTCTCCCTGCGTCACCAGGAGCGTCCCTCCAGCCACCCAGCCCACGTGGGCTCCAGTGAGGTGCGCTCCAGCCGGGGCAGGGCGGCCCCAAGCGGCCGACGCTGGCCCTGGTGGCACAGCCTGGAGGAGCCCTGAGTCCCCATGGCTCCAGCCCAGGGACCCTTCCCAGCCTCTGCAGAGAGACTGGCGACCCGGCCATGAGAGGGGCCCAGGGTGTTTCTTTAACCTGTGCAGTCGGGCGTTCTTTTTCCTCAAAAAAAAAAAAAAAAAAAGTTAGGCACTTCCCAGGGTGGGCGACTGAGGGAGCCCCCCACCCCCTCTTCAGGGGTCCAGTGGGCAAAACACAGCATTGAGTCGTGAAGAGGCGAGGCGCACTGGGCGTCAATAACTTAAAAAAGGGGAAAAACGTCAGTCTCCGAGTCTCCACGCCTTTCGTGATGAGGAAGAAGCCGGGAAGAGAAAGAAAAAGCAGGCGGGGTTGGAAGGACAGCCGCGGTGGGGGGACAGGGGCTGCGGGGCGGGGCCCCCACGCCGGCTGCCAGGGGCTCAGTGAGGCCCAGAGTCGCTGGGGGAACAGGGCGCACGTGTTTTATGTTTCATAGGGTTTCTTTTTCTTTTTTTTCTTTTTTTTTTTTTTTTAGAAAAAAGCGAGCCGTAAGTCAAGGCCAGAAAAAGGCCGGCTTTGCCGCTGACAAAAGGTGAGAAGACGCATGAAGTGTACGGAAAGAGGTGCATCCCCTGACAACTGTGAAATAAAAACCGTCTGTTAAAAACTTGAAAAAACAACTCCCGCGGGCAGAGGCCCCGGCCCGGCCGGCGCGGGCTCCGGGAAGGAAGGCTCGTCCTGCCCCGTCTCCACCCGTCTCCCTGGGCCCTGGGCCGGGGGCGCCGTCAGACCAGGTTGTACTCCTTGAGGTTGAGCTGCAGGATGGTGTCCTTCACGGCCGCGAACACGAAGCGGATGTTCTCCGTATCGGTGGCGCAGGTGAAGTGCGAGTAGATGATCTTGTCGCTGTCAGGGTTCAGGTCCACGAACATCTTCAGGATGAACTCCCGCGCCGCCTGGGCGTCCCGCTGGGGCCCTGGGGGAGGCGGAAGGGGAGGCTGTGCCCCAGCCCGGCCCAGGGCAAAGGACGCACGGGCCCCTTTCTCACTCTCGGGGGATGACTAGGCAAGGCACAGCCCGCCCGGCTCCACCCCAGCCCAGAGCCCACCGTGCGCCCGGCGGGCAGCAGCTGCCTCCCTCCCCAGGCGAGCCAGGGGGCCAGCCCCAGGGCACTGGTCACGGCCCGGGTGTCCGCCCTGCAGCTCTGCACCCCCAACTGTGCCCTCTCTGCTCACCCACCGCCAGACTCTACCCACTCAGCTCCACAGCCGCAGCCTTCCAGACTCCTGCATGGCTGCCCCGTGAGGACCCAGGGTCAGAGAAGGCCCCCAAGGCTGGACACACAGCCCACAGAGTAGGAACAGCGGCCCCCACCCACCCACACAGTGCTCGGGAAGCAGGAGGGGCCTGGGAGACGTCCCGAAGGCTCCAGCAGGGGCGCTGTTTCCCACCCACCACCCCTGCCCCTCCACCACCCTGAACAATGTGGGCGCCTGCCTGCCGGATAGAAAGGCCCCTGGGGATGTCCAGGAGGCTGCCCTGGGGCTGGCGGGACAGGGGCCCATATCCAGGGCTGGACTTCCCCCGGCCAGGGCTCCCTGAGCCCACAAGACAGGCTGCCGGGCTGCCCCTCCAGAAAATGACACCTGAGACCCACGGGAGGAGCGCTGAGCCAGATGGAAACAAAGGCGCCAGAGCGGCCAGGGTCTCGCCGTGCCCGGCAGTAACAGCTCTGAGTGGTGACAGCGCTAACGCACCACTGACCGCATAGGCAAGGGCACACCCTCTCTGGCCGCCACCCCCAGGCCCAGAGGGAGTTGGGTGTATGGAGACCCCAGTGCTCAGTTGCCCTGACGCAGCCTGTGAGGCAGGGGCCATGGAGGGAAGGAGGGCTCCAGGGGGGCACTAGGACACAGAAGAGGACGCAGGGGCTACCGCCAAGGTCCCCACAGGGCTGTGCTGGCAGTGTGCACAAACCCTTCCTGTGAGATGCCTTCCATAGGGGATTCCCCATACAGAATACCCCACACAACAACTCCCCACCATACGAGACCCACCCATACAAGACTTCTCTCCCATGGTGCCCTCCTTGTACAAGACCCCTCCCACCCGAGATCCCCCAATCCAAGAACCCTCCCAGCTGAGATCCCCCCTGCCTCACAGACTCCTCCAATGGGTATGAGACGTCCACGATGGAGAACTCATTCCCGTGTAGGAACCCCTCATATGAGACCTGAGACCTCCCTCCCGTGAGCCCCTCCCTCCCACAGGGCCCCGCCCACGAGCCGCAGCTGGGCCGCCGGACGCACCGTCGAACTCGGGGAAGTAGTCCACCAGGTGAGAGTAGAGGATCTTGTCCTCCAGCAGGTCCTTCTTGTTGAGGAAGAGGATGACAGAGGAGTTCTGGAACCAGGGGTAGGTGATGATGGTCCGGAACAGGGCTTTGCTCTCCTCCATCCGGTTCTGTGGGAGCGAAGGCAGCGGGGATCAGACAGGCCCCCCGCCCCCCCGCATGCACCCGTGGACAGCCGAGGGGACCTGGGCTCAGCGGCCGGGGAAGACCCGGCTCTCCACGCTGGCCCCGCTCAGGGCGGCACCCACCTCGTTGTCCGACTCCACCAGGACTTGGTCGTATTCACTGAGGGCGACCAGGAACATGATGGACGTGACGTTCTCGAAGCAGTGAATCCACTTCCTCCGCTCCGACCGCTGTCCCCCCACGTCCACCATCCTGGAAGGACACGGTGCCAGGACTCAGCCCCCTGTGGCCTCAAGGTCCACGGCCCCCAGCCAGGCCCCTCCTGCCACACCAGACTGGACTGCAGCTGCAGCACAAGAGCTCCCGATGTTGGAACCATCGAGGACGCACCCAGCGAGTGGGCGCACCACCTCCAGGAGTGCCCGCCGCAGGCCCCTCCATCACTGGCAAAGGGGCCCAGAGGCCACAGGGCCCAGGGAAGCGGGCGCTAGGACGGGGGCATGAGAACCCAGGGGATTCTGGGCGCCAGCTGCCATGGGAACCTGTGATGGGTGCCATGGGAACCTGTGATGGGTGCCCTGGGACCCCACAGCCGGCGTCTGGGCGTCAGACATCACCCTAAGCACAGAGGCGATTCCCCTCGCTGGGGTCAGGGGCGCATCTTTCACAGGAGTCAAAACTGATGCCACAGTCGCTCCCCACAGTGCCCCCCACAGTGTGGCAGCTGCAGACGACGGAGTTGCTGGCCTCGGCCTGGGGAGAAGGGCCGGCGAGGCTCAACCTCACACTCAGCCACACCCAACAGCGGGAGGAAGAACGGCAGCTGAGACGATGCCTGCGGCAGGGCTCCGCTACAGATTCGCCTCCTTCCACTTGTGACTTAGATTCTGAGTTTTCTAGAACAAGGGAAGAAACAGGCTGGGCACAGTGGCTCACGCCTGTAATCCCAGCACTCTGGGAGGCCAAGGCAGGCAGATCACCTGAGCTTGGGCGTTCAAGATCAACCTGACCAACACGGAGAAACCCCATCTCGACTAAAAATACAAAATTAGCTGGGCGTGGTGGCGCATAACTGTAATCTCAGCTGCTCAGGAGGCTGAGGCAGGAGAATCACTGGAACCCAGGAGGCCAAGATCATGCCACTGCACTCCAGCCTGGGCAACAAGAGCAAACTTCCGTCTCAAAAAAAAAAAAAAGAAAAGAAAACACAAAGGCAGAAGCGGAGAGGCCCCTCAAGCCTCAGCCCCAGGCCCCGGGGAAGGTGGGGTCCCCCAGGATAGCGGGGCTGCCCTGGCATGCAAGCGGCAGATTCCGCCTGGTCTGGTCTGCGGGGGGGGAGACCAGCAGGCACAGACGTGCCAGACGTGCCAGGTGACTAACGGACAGGAGGGCCTGCACCAGCAGCTGCAGCCAGGCGGGAGGGTGATGGGGAGCGAGAGGCCCCCCCTGCACACCTGTGGAGGCCGGCAAGGCTGGGACCCGGGCCCCCAGTGTCTTCCCACCTGAGGGAGCAGGCGCCTCTCCTGGTGCACTGGGGCAATCCCACCAGCCTTGAAGGCCCCCGGACAGGGACCAGGACACCAGCTTCGTCCCAGAGCACCTGTGCTCCCCTCTGCCGGCTCGTGGTGGACAGAGGTGGCTGGCAGAGAAATGATGGCAGCGGAGGCGCGGGCTCAGGCCAGGACTCTGCACTCACCACAGAGGGCACAGCCGGAACAGGAGGGGCCCAGGAGATCGAGGGGAGGAGGTGAGCTCGGGGAGGGCACAGACATTCCTGCCAGACGGCACGGAAGCCCTGCGCTGTGAAGAGGCCAGCAAAGGGACCCTGAGACACGAGGTGGGGAGGGGAGTTTTTTTTTATTTTTTTTGAGACGGAGTTTCTTACCCAGGTGGGTGTGCAATGGCGCGGTCTCGGCTCACCGAAACCTCCGCCGGGGGGGGACATTCATGCCACACCCTGGCCTGTGCCCGGCTGGCCTCAGCTTTATCCTGGGATCATGGGCCCCATGTGAATAAAAAAGAAAAAAACCTTGAATTCTCATAACAATCCACCATCGCCCATGTCCAGAGAGGACGCCACAGCTTCTGAGGCCCAGTGCCCGCTCGGGGCAAAGGAACCATCCCAGAGCTTGGCGTTCCTTGGTCTGAGGCCACACTGCTCCAGCCCTGCGTCCATCCTCATGCCGCGTCCTCCCTGCCTGCACTGGGAAGCCGGGCTGGAGGGACGGGTGGGGAGAACGGGCGGACCGCAGGGGTGGCAACCCCAGTCCCGGGATCGGTCTCAGGGCAGGGGCCTCAAGGAAAACCCTACAGACCTCCTGGAACCCTCACAGTGGCCTCAGCAGGGCACCAGCGGGAGAGGCCCTCCAGCACAGAGCCGGCTAGCACCCCGACACACGCTGAAACCTGGGGATGGGGTCTGCCCTGGAAAACGGTCTGTGCAGATGTCACTGGTTAGGATGATGCCACACAGAGGTAGGGGCCCTGGCCAAGGACAGGGTCCTCAGAAGAGAACAGAGGTGACCGCGCAGGCAGGGAGGATGCCCAGTGACGATGGGGGCAGGGGTGGGCAACTCGGCCACAAGTCAAGGAACGTCAAGGACGTGGCCACCACCAGGAGCTGGGAGAGGCCTGGGCAGATCCCCTCAGCCTCAGAAGGACCCGGCCCCACCCACACCTTCATCTCCGCCTTCTGGCCTCCAGCACCGCCGGGATCAGGCCTGCGGTTGAAGCCTCACGCCGGGCACCGGCAGCCAGGACAGGCACGCACAGCCCCGCCCCTTGGCGGCTCCACAGCAGCCAGGACCTCGGCGCTAGAGACGGTATGCGGGGCCAGGAGCCAGGCAGGCAGGGCCCACGTGCCCAGGGATGGTAGAATCCAGCAGCTGCACAGCCTCCCGGCACTGAGGTTCCCCAGCAAGAACTGCTCTGCTGACCGGCCCCTGGATTCCCAGGAGCCCGGTGGGATCCGCAGGGGCAGCCCACGAAGAACAGAATCCACGCCACCCGCCTACTCACAAGCCTGGAGCCCCTCCTCCCACAGCCTCTGTCCCCATGACCCCCCTCCCCTCACAGCCTCCGTCCCCATGACCCTCCTCCCCTCACAGCCTCC
>PVKV010039292.1:0-13187 GCA_004027835.1 Alouatta palliata | reverse complement strand
TGATCCACCCGCCTCGGCCTCCCAAAGTGCTGGGATTACAGGTGTGAGCCACCAAGATTACTCTTTTAAAAAAGACATGAGGCTGGGCGCGGTGGCTCACGCCTGTAATCCCAGCACTTTGGGAGGCCGAGGCGGGTGGATCACGAGGTCAACAGATCGAGACCATCCTGGTCAACATGGTGAAACCCCGTCTCTACTAAAAATACAAAAAAATTAGCTGGGCGTGGTGGCACGCGCCTGTAGTCCCAGCTACTCGGGAGGCTGAGGCAGGAGAATTGCTTGAACCTGGGCGGCAGAGGTTGCAGTGAGCCAAGGTCGCACCACTGCACTCCAGCCTGGTGCCTGGTGACGACGGAGTGAGATTCTGTCTCAAAAAAAAAAAAAAAAAAAAAAAAAGTAATCTTTTCTAGGCCTGCTTTAATAAAGAATAAATCTAATTATTCAACAGTAATGAATGTACTCATTTAAGAGAAATATAATATCATATGTCTCTACTACTAGGTATTTGCTTTATAAAAACCCTGAACTATATATATGTAGTTCTCTCTCTTTCTATATATATATATATACACACACACACTACTAAACTAATAAAACACCTGGAAGAAAAAAACTTAACTAATTCTAAAGCATCTGTATTCTCAGTACTAAAATGCACCTCTGGCAGCAATTAGAAATACAGTTACTTAAGAAGATAACAAAATCTGTTTCAGAACTCTGTTCCTGAATTCAGCATTTTACATAGAATACAAGCAGATCATCAAACTTAAATCATAAGATGGGATAACCACGTGGGGATATAAACGACCAAAAGCAGACCCCAGGTTTGCTGCTGGGATATTCATTCACTTCCTTTTTTCCCATTCTCCTCTGTCTTCAAGTCAAGGTAACAATTTGCCTCAGTATTACATAGAAAATGACTGCCGTCTGGTGACCACCTGATGTCAAAAAAGTCTTCAGTAAGAGATTTTTATTGTCAAAGTTGAACTGAAAGTTACCATTTGACCCTTCTTGAAATTGTTCATGGTTCTGGGATAGCCATCATCCAATGAGTCATGACTACACAAAGAAAACTATTTTAAGAAAGTCAACATGTAATTCATTTGCTTCTTCTGGTACCAAACCAATAATGTAAAATATGTAAAGCTTACTTTATGGCTGGGACACTAAATGGCAATACAGCCAAGCTGAGAATCTGCATGCATCTATCCACCCGCCTATCTATCCATTCATCATCTATCTCAATCCCTCATCTTCTATGGTTAAAGCCAATTAAAGACACTGACAGCTGGTCACTCAGTATGGCAAAGGTGCTGTCCACTGCTCCCAGAATGGCAGTAGCCAACTACCTATATATGCAAGGTAGATTCCTGCAAATCAGATTGCCTGAATTATTACTATCAATCACAAACAGGCCACTGTTTTTAGTTTTTATTTATTTAATGACTAAAGCCATATGTTTCAGAACTGCATACCCTGAACAAGGGAACAATGAATTGGAGTTTAAGGTCAGAATAATTTCTGTCTCACCATTTGAAAATGTTAACTGCATTATATAGCTGTTCTTATTCAACTATACATACAAAAATAAGAGAACTCCACTTGGAAAAGAAAAACATCTTTAAAAGATTATAAAAGAATAATCTAAAAGAAAAATTGCCAAGTAAATCAATTTTCACCTAAAATCAAAATATATTCATCCCTGTATCAAGAAACATGTGTCTTGAGAATAAAATGTGAACAGATGCAGCCCACTGGAACGGTACAACTGTGTCACAGGAACAGTATCACAAAAAGGTTACGAGTGTGGGCTTGAGAGACAAGTAGCTCAGCTTTGCCATTTACTGGTTGTGAGTCTTTGGACAGGGCCTCAGGATGCTCATAATGAAATTTAGTGGGAGGGTCGGATGACATCATGTTTGTATAGTGGCAACTTAGCAAAGGGACTGGCACAAAATACACCCTCAATAAATGATAGCCAGTGTTACTATCAGTGTAAAAGAAATACTTGCTGAATAAATAACTTAAGTATCAGTGAGTGACAGAAGTAACCTATGGTGGAAATATTCTTTGCTTCTGAAATAAGATGCACACCTGCCACAATGTGTATGAGGCATTGGCAGGAATACGAGGCTTCTGTGATATTAAGATTTTTAAATCCCAAGATAGGCATTTACACATAAGCAACTAAGCAACTTACTCCAGGCAAAAATCATTTCTGATGAAATGTTTTGCTTACCTTCCTTGTCAGTGGAAACTTGGTCACCAGAGAAAAATGCAGTTGACTGTACCCGGGTACTGACATTTACACTGTTGGTTTTTAATGCTGCCATAGTTTGATTAACCTATGAAGCAACCAAAAGGGGGAAAGCAGGGTATTTTCAACTTAACTTGAGAAATCTGAGAGCTCTGATTTTGGAGTCAGGCTGCTGGGCTTGGCTCTGCAACATGGCTAGTTACTTAACCTTTCTGTGGCTCTATCTGTGAAATGGTAACAAAAATAGCACCAACCTCATAGGACTACTGTGAGGATTAAATTAGTTAATATATGTAAAGCCCTTAGAATACAACCTAACACAAAATTTATATGTAACAATTTTCTAAATAGAATAATATAAATTTCCCACTTCCTAGGAAATATAATCATTAAGTATAAACTCCTCTTTGCTATTCATGCCATTTTCCTTTGCAAGGATTCTGCTCCATAGGAATACTAGTACTATACCACAAATGAAATCAAACACGGCACTCTTAAATCTTGCCACTACTTTGCAAATTAGGAGCCTGATTATTCTACTGTGCTCATTTCCAGCTCCTCAGGCTTCCAATGAGCCTGGTAACATGATATGACAAACAAACACAATTTATTTATTACTTTTTATTTTATTATTATTTTTAAATTTATTATACTTCAAGTTCTGGGATACATGTGCACAAAGTACAGGTTTGTTACATGGGTATACATGTGCCATGGTGGTCTGCTGCACCCCTCAACCGGTCGTCTAGGTTTTAAGCCCCGCATGCATTAGATATTTGTCCTAATGCTCTCCCTCCACTTGCCCCCCCAGTTCCTGACAGGCCCCAGTGTGTGATGTTCCCTTCCCTGTGTCCATGTGTTCTCATTAACTCCCACTTATGAGTGAGAATATGTGGACAAACACAATTTTTCACATAAAAGATGGAAGAGAATCTTAGGAAACAGTACTTTAACTACTGGTATCCACTGATATTGCAAAAACTTTATCATTATTCTATCTGGTTTAGTGAGATTCTTAATCAATGTCAAAGTTCATATTATCCTTAGACCAGCGGCTTTCAAAGTTTTTTTTTTTAATCCCAACCCATAGTAAGAAATATATAGAAACCCAATACTTAAACACATATATAAATGTTTCATAGAGCCATACTTAATACTTGCCCTTCCTCTGCTATATTTTAATACATCCCATCCATCCTATCCCATCCCATCCCATCCCATCCCATCCCAATCTGTTCCGTTCCAAAAGAAATACTAGTTGTGACCTACTAAATTCATTTGAAGCTCACTGCCCCAATTCTTCCATTAGATCAAGATTCTTAGAATCACTAAGATACAGGGTTTGCCTATACGATGACCCCTCCTCAGCCTCCAGACCCTGAGAGTGGGATGCACTTCCTCTAAACCTGAACACCTTTGCCTGGCTGTGTCCCTGGGTCCCTTTGCCTGGTCGTGTGTGAGCAACATCACTCTTGGAGACACCTGCAGGACTGACAGCAGCCAACAAGTGCCAGGCCTGGTATTGTCTTAGTTGCAAGACTCAAATCCACACCAACAAATAGCAACAAATTATTTCATTCTGTCGTAGGATCAGGGAGAAACGAAGATGCAGGTCACAAGAAAACATAAAGTTAACTCCTGAGATACACAAGTTAGGGAGGATTAAAAAGAGGCGTGGTGGCTCACGCCTGTAATCCCAGCACTTTGGGAGGCCGAGGCGGGTGGATCACAAGGTCAAGAGATCGGGACCATCCCGGCCAACATGGTGTGAAACCCCGTCTCTACTAAAAATACAAAAAAATTAGCTGGGCGTGGTGGCGCGCGCCTGTAGTCCCAACTACTCGGGAGGCTGAGGCAGGAGAATTGCTTGAACCCGGGCGGCAGAGGTTGCAGTGAGCTGAGGTCGCGCCACTGCACTCCAGCCTGGCGCCTGGTGACGGAGTGAGACTCTGTCACAAAAAAAAAAAAAAAAAAAAAAAAAAAAAAAAAAAAAATCAAAGCCTTCTTCTAATACTTGGTATCTCTATACAGTTTTCCTCTTTTTACTGAATATAAAGGATGGTCTCTGGATTCAGACTTAATGCCTTCTGTGAAAATTTCTTAGAGAACTGAATTTTTTATTTTACCACAAGGCACTAGAGAGGAACTATACCTTTTTCTCCAGCCACTTTAATGTCTTCTCTTTGCTGTACTTGTAATATTTCTTGTTGTCTATTTCTGGATTACATTAAAAGAAAAAAAAAGACTCAGCACAATGTTACAAAAAATAAACTCATAAGTTTTAACATACACAAGTTAATATTTAAAAAATATTTCATAAGTTTATATTCTTGAAAAACTTAATTTATAAATCTGAGAACATACCTGAAACATTTTTTTAAATGTTAGTAGTAGTTTGGCTACCTCAGGAGTCATCAACCATTAAATGAGTAAGAATTTAAGAAAGAAAACCTTCAAATTATACAAACAACTCTGTAGAAAGGTAGTTATAAAAACTCAGCAAACAAGTGTGAAAGGAAAACAAATACTGGTGATAGGGACAGAAGGCAGGGAAGTTCTGGGCAGAAGAGGGCTGGTCCCTAGCAACGGTCCCACCCTCAAGCCTGGAACCACAGCCCAAAGTGAGAACATTGATTCCTGTTTTCCCACTCGAATGTTGCCTTTTCCAAAACCACCCATGGCCCACCCTGCCCCTTTCCTGAGCCCATAAAAACCCTAGGCTGTGCCAGTAGAGAGAAGAGGAGAAGCAGTGGGACACTGGAGACTCTGGCTGGACACTGGACAGAAGCAGCTGGACTTCAGAGGGACAGCTTGACGGTGTTGCTTCAGAGAGGAGTCCGGCCAGGGATGGGGGAAGATCATCTTTCTGCTCCATCCCCTTTCCAGCTCCCCTTCCTGCTGACAGCCACTATCATTGGCAATAAAATACTACACATTCACCACCCTGCAATTTGTTTGTATGACCTCATTCTTCCTGGACACTGGACAAGAACTCAGGTGCAGGTGCAAAAGGCTGTCACACTGACCCTCTACTGAGCTATTAACACTTAAGGGGTTCGCCAATGGCAAATCTAAAAGAGCACTGACTGTAACACTCTTCCTGGGGCTTCAGGGGTCATGAGCACTCCCCTAGACACTGCCACAGGGCCACACTGAGTTTTGCTCCTGCCGGCACCCAGAGGCCCTTGCCCCAGCTCCTGCACTCACCCACCTATACTCCTGCTCCTGTGAGGGGTGGAATGCAGTGGGACCAAGTGACTGGAGTTTGCCCCTGCTGGCACTGAAGCAGCTGGCTAGTTCTAGTGCCTGTGCACTCCAATTCCTGCTCGCAAAGGAGTCAGGGAAAATGTCCTGCTTCATTGGGACCCCAAAATCACTAAGCTGAAGGGAAACATCAAGCTGGAAACTGCTTAGGGCAAACCTGCCTCCCATTCTATTCAGTCAACCCTCTGAGGCTCACCTGAGACAAATGAGTATCTGACTGCTTCCTCTCCCCTACTGTTTATGTAAAAATGCAGATTCACTGAGCCAGACTAAATTGTGTATTCAATGGAAGATTGATCAAGGACTCAAAAGAATGTAAGCTTTTGTCTCTTATCTACTTCTAATGTGGAAGTCCCCACTTTGAGTTGTTCTGCCTTCTAAACCAAAGTACATCTTACACATACTGATTGATGTCTCATGTCTCCCTAAAATATATAAAAGCAAACTGTACCCCCAACCACCTCGGGCACATGTCTCAGGACTTCCTGAGGCTGTGTCATGGGTGTGTCCTTAACCTTGGCAAAATAAACTTTCCAAATTGACAAAGACCTGTCTCAGATATTTTGTGTTCACAGTAGCATACTAAGCGGTCTTAACTGTTGTGAATAATTTTAAGCTCACCTCAATGTTTTCAATGAAACATTTTTTTTCTTAAAATCAAAAGAAAATCCCAATAAAGAAAATTGAAACTAAAGGCAGGTACCTATGAAGTTCACTACATATATTCAGGAAAAAAATCGTGTTAACTACTTAGTACTGGCCTGGTGGGATTAGGAGAGCATTAAAAAAAAAAAAAAAAGACATATCTCTTAACATATTACCAACATAATCATAGCTATTTCAGAATACTTAGATTTAAGGTAGGCTCAACGTGGCCCTTTATGGGGATAAAAGTTTCACCTTTTATAAATTATACTTACTCTCCTCACAATCCACCCAGCCTTATATACCATGTCATTAAACCATGTTTTCCTCTGAAACCCCTTTCATTCATGGGATTTCTTCTTTCTGTCAATTAGCAAGGGCAGCACTGCCACTCCAGCCTCCTCTGTCCATGCAAGATTTCTCTTTATGACCACTAGTAACCCTCGGACCTGATGCGAATTCACCACCTGTGAGTTATACAGAATGAGGCTCTTTTTCCCTTCCACCTTGTGATGGGAAATGGAAACTGCCCATTCAGGGGTCATTTTCTGCAGTCTGTTAAATCGTATGAGAGTGGGGTTGGTGGGTCCCTGGCCTTAGTTCCTGTGAATTTCCTCCGTTTCAGCCTATGGTTGTCAATGCTGTGGGTAAGATGAGGCAGGATGGACTGGGGGCTGGATATTTGCAGCCATCTCCTCAGGACATGTCACTACAGTAACAAAAAAGAGGGATAGGTGCAAATAGCATTGTCAGGAGTGTGAGAATTCCAAGGTGCAATGTCCACTATTTTGGAGCCAGGACTACCTGGGCAAACAGCCTACTGTAAACCAAAGCCAATGAGACTGGACTCAATTTCCTCGGAGACTATGTCCCACCCCTATGTACAAATCAGGGGAATTTCAAGAGCATACAGCAATTACTAAATAAATATATGCTGTTGAATAGCTTTTAGAAGCCATGTTTGTTGCCTGAGGCAAAAACATTCCAAAAAAAGCTCACTGCTCAAGATTCTCCTGAAAATCCTACCCTGACCTGGCATCTCACTTCTTTCTTGCCTCTATCTCCAAATTTCCTGAAAGAATGTCTACCATCTGCTGCTGCTTTCCTTGTGTCCCACTCCCTAGGCCCCACGGGGAGGCTTTTCCTCTACCTCTGGGAAATGTGCTCTAAGGGGCAGAGAGCATAGACTGAGCCACGCTACCAGGGCTCCTGCATACCCCAGCACATGCTGTCCCTTTGGGAAGCCACCTCGCTCTCAAAGCCTGTTTCCCCAAGTGTAAAGAGAAGCTTTTTCTCACCGGGCTGTTCTGAATACGAAATGTGATAATCCATACAAATCCTACAGCACAATACCTGCCACTTAGCAAATACACAATATTAGCTAAGATAACATGATGAAAAGGATGATTTGTTAATAAAACATAAGAAACTAATGTTTATTCAGGTCTGTGTTAGGTACATTATATACATTTTCTCATTGAATGGTCAGAATGAATCTCAGAATCAACTAAAAAACCATGATTTGTCCCCATCTTAGAAGACTGGGTCTGAGTGACATGAAGTAAACTGTCCCAAGTCACTGAGGAAGTAATCAAGAGCACCCAACTCCTACCCATGCTGACTTCAAAACTGTGGATCTGATGTTCCCTTGAGATCATCAGGTCTACACTTTCCTCACCACCTCCCAACACCCTGTTCTTTGTGGGAAAAATCTCTCCTCCATGGCATATATAAAATTGCTATTTTTTTTTATGTCTCTAATGATTTATCTGATTCTTTTCCGCTCTGCTTCACCGTCCTACAAAGCTAACTGTACCCTTTCATCTGGTGTGATCTCCTCCTGGCTCAACAAGACTAAACAAACTAACGGGGAACCCCAAAGCCCTGAACTGAGGCTCCGTGTGTCTAACACCCGGTGGTTCATCTTCCTCCTCCATCACTCTCCTGATTATCGAGGCCTAAACTTCAGAGCCAGTGCTCATGCCGGCCTTGCCTCCGTGAGCAAAATTGTTTTGGTTATTATAGGTCCTCCATCCCATGGGAAGTAGGAAGTGCGGAGAAAAAAGGAGCCAATATTATTTTGGGGAAATGAGGAAGTAAAAAAAAAATACTGTGTTAGAAATCAGGAGGCTTAGCTTCTAGTGCTGAATCAGTAAATACCTTATTTTTTTTAAAAATGAATTTTATTTATGTGTTCATACGATGTTCATGTTCACACAATGGACACAACTGTTTTAAATGCATAATTCGAGGAGTTTGTAGAAATGCATATAGCGATGT
Organism: Alouatta palliata; assembly: GCA_004027835.1. Classification (NCBI taxonomy): domain Eukaryota; kingdom Metazoa; phylum Chordata; class Mammalia; order Primates; family Atelidae; genus Alouatta; species Alouatta palliata. Next base: position 4,741 of record PVKV010039292.1, on the reverse strand, counting down.
AAGCATCATCCCCCAAAGTTCCTTGGAGCCCTTATGTAGTCAATTCTCGCACGGCTGCCCAGACTTCAGGTCATCACTCATCGATAATTATAGGGCAATTCTTGCTTTATTTTGGAATACCATAGAAATGAAATGATACAATATATACTTTTTGTGTCCTACTTCTTTTGCTCAACCTTATTTCTGTGAGATTTATCCATTTTGTTGCAGTTAGCAGTAGTTCCTTCCATTGTATGGGGAATAGCAGAACTCCCAAGTTGTAAGAAATTGCCAAGTGGCTATACCATTGTAAGCCTTGGCCAGCCAGGTATGTTAAGTTCCAACTGTCCCGCAGCTCACAATCTCCTTTTTTTCTTAATGGTGTCTTTTATAACAAAAGATAATACTTTTGATAAAATGCAATTTATAATTTTTTTACAGTTAGTGGGTTTTGTGTCCTAAGAAATCTTTGCCTATTCCCCAAGGTAACAAGGATTTTTTTCCTATGCTTTCTTCTAGAAGCTCAATAATTTTCATTTTTGAATTTAACATAGTGATCCATTTTGAATTAATTTTTCTGTATGAGGTGAGGATCAATGTTATTGTTCATATGTATATCAAATTCTTCCATCAACATTTGTTGAAAAGACTATCCTTTTTCCCATTGAGTTATCTTCACACCTTTGGAAAAATAAAAATCAGCTGACCGTGTAAGTATGGGTTTATTTCTAGATTCTCTATTCTCTTCCATTTATCTATACATTTATCCTTACACTAATACCATATTTATTTATTTTTTTAAAGTTAGGGATAGGGTCTTACTCTGTGACCCAAGTTGGAGTGCAGTGGTGTGATCACGGTTCACTGTAACCTTGACCTCCTTGGGCTCAAGTGATATTCCCTCCTCGGCCTCCCAAATAGTTGGAATTACAGGTATAGACCATATAGCTGGCTAATTTTTAAACTTTCTGTAGAAATGGGGTTTTGCTATGTTGCTCAGGCTGGTCTCAAACTCTCAGCCTCAAGCAATCCTCCTGCATCAGCCTCCCAAACTGCTAGGATTACAGGCATGAGTCACTGCGCCTGGCCCCCACATTTTCTTGATTATATTAAATCTTTAAATTAGTTTAAGTTCTCCAAATTTATTCTTCTTTTTCAAAATTGTTTTGGCTATCATAGGTCCTTCCGATCAGGGTTCCCCAACCCCCAAGCCATGGACTGGTACCGATCTGTGGCCTGTTAGGAACTGGGCCACACAGTAGGAGGTGAGTGTCACACAAGCAGCACTACTAGCTGAGCTTCACCTCCTGTCAGACAGTGGCAGCATTAGATTCTTACAGGAGTGTGAACCCTATTGTGAACTGCACATGCGAAGGATCTATGTTGTGTGCTCCTTATGAGAATCTAATGCCTGATGATCTGAGGTGGAACTGTTTCACCCTGAAACCATCCTCTTCCCCGCCCCATTCATGGAAAAACTGTCTTCCACAAATCCAGTACCTGCTGCCAAAAAGGTTGGAGACTGCTGTGTCTGCTGCTTTACAGTCATATAAATTTTAGAATCAATTTGTCAATACCTACCAAAAAAAAAAGAAAAAACAAAAAAGAAGCTGGCTAAGCATTACATTGAATCTATAGAACAATTTGGAGAAAACAGACACCTTAAAAATACTGAGTCTCCAATCCATGAGCATGGCCTATTTCTTCATTTATTTAATTTTTCTTTAATTTCTCTCAGCCGTATTTTGCAACGTTCAGCATAATGGTCTTGCACATATTGTGTGACATTTAGCCCTAGAATGTTATTCTTGATGGCAGTATAAATGGTATGTTTTTATTCCATTATCTAATTGTTCACTGCCAGTATACAGAAATACAACTAATATTTGTATATTTGAACTTGTATCCTGAAACCTTGTTTATTAGTTCTAGTAACTTCTTCTGTAAATTCTTTTGGATTTATTCATACATGACAACACTGTCTATGAATAAAGACAGTTGTACCACTGACTTTCCAATCTGTATGCCTTTTTCTTGTCTTATTGCACGTTAGGACATCCACCACATGGTGAATAGAAGTGGTAAGAGCAGGCATCCTTCTCTTGTATCCAGTCTTGGGGGAAGATTGTGTTCAGTCTTTTACAGTGAAGATTATGTTTGCTGTAAGTTTGCCAAAGATGTCCTTGGAAGTTCCCTTCTTTTCTTCATTTGCTGATAATTTATATCATGACTAAATTTTATTTGCCTTTTCTGTATCTTTTGAGATGATCATACAATTTTTCTTTTGTAATGCATAAATATGGTAAATTACACTAATTGGTTTTCTAATGTTCAACCAATTGTGCATTCTTGCAATAAACCCCACTTAGGTTTTATATATTTAATTTTTAGATATTTGATTTTCCAATATTGTTAAGAATTTTTCAGTCTATAATCATAAGGGATAATAGTCTAGTTTTTATGGTAATAATTTTGATTTGGTACTGGAGCAATTCTAGTTGCATAAAATTAGCTGAGAAACATTCCTTCCTCATCTATTTTCTGAAAGAGTTTGAGCAAATGTCATTTCTTTATCATTTCTTCCTTATAGTAGAATTTATTAGTGAAGCTAGTTGGGTCTGGAGGTTTCTTCCTAGAAAATTTTTAAATTATAAATTTATTTCTGAGTTAACACTCCCTGGCAAGTTGATTATTATAGCCCAGAAGGCTACACAAGGACCCAGCGTAAAAATTACTGCTTAATTTTGAAATTTATAAATTTTGAAAAACAAGGAGGTTTAAAATATTCATGAAGGCCAAGGACTATCTGTAATTTAAAAAATACCATAGCACATTCCTTCGTGTCCTAAATTTAATATTTGTGAGAGTTAGTGAGTTTGATAACACATGCATATACTGGAAAGGTATTTTTCCCTTATGTGCCTGGTGCCTATAAAACTGGTTTCAAACATCTGGAAAGATTGGGTTTACAAAATAAAGATGGAATAAACGTGAGTCCACAGTTAAGTAACAAGTTCAGCAATTGGGTAATCAGCTCACAAACCTGAATTTCCCTGATGTATTGTTGAACTGCTTCAAGCACATTTTCACTTCTACTTTCTCAATGTTTTCCATAACCGAGAAACTCGTATGACCGCTTTCTTCCTCTGCCTCCTGGGGAAAGAAACTTGGCAATTGTACTTGGGGTATTTTAATCAGGTAAGTTTTCCTGGCTCTCCCTGTTAATCACCTCAGACAGTACACTGCAGCTTTGGCTGGCAATATGAAACAGTGTTACATTCAAGATAAAGTTCGTGACCCTTCATTAGTCCTTTCCCATGCCATCTCTCCAACGAATGTGCACTTCTTTGGCAAGAAACCTGCTCTGAGCCCCACAGCTAGCAAACAGAGACACATCATTTCCTTCACTAATAAAGTAGGCAGCGCTAAGGTCACCACCATCATCATTCAGGGTACAAACAACCGTGGCTAGGTTCACTCATCAGTGGGGAAGGTTCTCACAGGCCTAGCAGCCTTAACCAGATCTTAAATGCCATAGATGTTTAAGAAGCATCTGGAGTTTACTATGAAAAGGCTGGCTGGGGAATTTGAGTATTTCAGGCTTTATTCTATCTGCACAAGTGCCTGTGGAGAGAATGGAATTTAAAAAACATCAGCTTTCTTCTTCATGTTTAATCCCCATCATGGATAGTAACTGATCACTCTTTAGTAGTCATCTTTCTTATTTAGAAATCTAGAAGTAAATTACATAGAATAGAAGCAAACACTAATTTATAAACAGACAATAATCCAAATTCAAATAAGTAGCCAGTACCCAACACAATTACTAGAAGACCTATGGGGTCATACAGTGCCTAGAAGCTCTAGGAAGCTCCCTGGAGGGATGAGAATAGACATTTCCTTAAGCTAGGAAGTTTTTTCTGTCTCCTTCCATCTCTTTTTGCCACACAAAGGATAATTATTAAGAGGGGATATACGAGATTAAAATAGAAAAATCAAAGTGAGGCGTAGTGGCTCATGCCTGTAATCCGAGCACTTTGGGAGGCTGAGGTGGGAGGATTGCTTGAGCACAGAAGTTGGAGACCGGCCTGGGCAACATAGTAAGATCTCATCTCTGCTAAAGATAAAAAAGTTAGTTGGGTGTCATGGCACACACCTGTAGTCCCAGCTACTCTGGAGGCTGAGGTGAGAGGATCGCTTGAGCCCAGGAGTTCAAAGATTCGATGAGCAGTGATGATACCACTGCATTCCAGCCTGGGTGACAGAGTAAGACTCTGTCTCTAAAAAAATTTAAAATAAAAATAAATTTTAAAAGAGTCAAGTTTTTGGCTAGGCACAGGGGCTCATGCCTATAAACCCAGCACTTTGGGAGGCCAAGGTCAGGAGTTTGAGACCAGCCTGGCCAACATAGTGAAACACTGTCTCTACTAAAAATACAAAAATTAGGCCGGGTGTAGTGGCTCACGCCTGTAATCCCAGCACTTTGGGAGGCCGAGGCAGGTGGATCACAAGGTCAGGAGATCGAGACCATCCTGGCCAACATGGTGAAACCCCATCTCTACTAAAAATACAAAAATTAGCTGGGCATGGTGGCGTGCGCCTGTAATCCCAGCTACTCAGGAGGCTGAGGCAGGAGAATTGCTTGAACCCAGGAGGCGGAGGTTGCAGTGAGCCGAGATCGCGCCACTGCACTCCAGTCTGGTGCCTGGCAACGGAGCGAGACTCTGTCTCAAAAAAAAAAAAAAAAAAAAAAAAAAAAAAA
>PVKV010039291.1:0-13187 GCA_004027835.1 Alouatta palliata | reverse complement strand
GGCTGGGCCCAGGCTAGAGAGTCAAATCACCTAGATGCTGCCCAGAGGCTTGTATCACATTTACACCTGTAGAAAGGTGATAGAATGATATTTACAATTCAGCACGTGTCCTGTTTCTGAGTTAACACCTCATGCATGTTGGGTGTAAGTATGAGTTCATCTCAACAATAAACTGTATCAGTGCACGAGAGGCACAATCTTTCCTGTGTGCTGTTTTATCTGAGTGAAGTTACAGCCTCACAGGTAGGCTGAATATTGGTCTTAGAGTCACCAAGCTACCTGTGGACCAGATTCACATATGAGAGTCAATTTTCCAATGTTTGACTGCTTTCAGTTGTGAAATCCGGAGCCTTAACAATGGGCTGTGTTCATGTGGAAAAACGGCAATCTTTTCTGCCGACTTTGTGAGTGTCACAATCTCACTGGGTATCACCCTAGGGCTTTATACCTCATGCATGAAGTTCTCAATCTGCTCTGAGACATTTGCGCTGGTGTGGATTATGATCGTATCCGCGGCCTTAAGCCCGACTATGAGAGTCAACGTCTCCCCAATTAGCTGAGTCCAGAATGAAGAATCTTCATTTTCCGATGAGCTGAGATTGAAATGATTCACCATCCTAACTATGCTTACATGTTTCCATATGATAGTCACAATCTCAACTCTGGACTGTGTCCACATGTAAGACTCAGGACCTCAATAATAGGTTTTGTTCAAGTGAGAAAATGATGAGAAATACAACCTTACCTGTGTCTTGGGCCTCGTTTTGACACTCTGTACCACCCAAGGGCTTTCTATGAAATGTGAGGGAGTGATAATTCTGTATTACCTTCATAAAATAAATGAGACCTAGGATTTGACCTATTTTCCTGAGTCTAGCTAAGAGAGACAGTATCTTTCAAATTGGCTGGCTCAAGTTGTGAGAGTCATTTCTGACCACTGTAAACTGAAGTAAGATACGTTACAATCCTGCAATTGGGTAAGGAGGGAGTGAGCAGGAGAATCACATCACCTGGGTGCTGTGCCAGAGATATTTACGACCTTCTCTGAGGGCAGTGACCAGGCAGGAGAGTCACATCATATTGTTGCTGGGCTAAAGTTATGTCATAATTTCTCTGAGAGTAGGAACCAGGCAAGAGAGTCGCATTATCTGTGTTTTTAGCCAGGGATATGTTATAATCCCCTCCTGAAACAGGACTAAGCAACAGAGTCTTTCCACCTGGTTGCTGGGCCTAACAACATGTCACAACGTCTTCTGTGGTTCAGCCCAATCAGCAAAGGCACATTACCCAGAACTGGCTCCAGTGACGTGTCACAATACTTTGGCATGACCCAGGCAGAAGAGAAAATTTGAAACACCTAAATGATGAACAAAAGACACATCTTAATAACCATGTGGGCAGGACCCATGCAGGAGAGTCATGTCACCTAGGTGTTGGACCCAGCAATCTTTCACAACACACAATATATGTGGGGCCTGGGCAGGAGAGGAGAATTACATCACCTGATTACTGGGCTCAGTGATACGTCACCATCTTCCCTGTGCACAGGGTGCAGGCAGAAGAGAAGAGTCACATTTCCTAAGTGAAAGATGTAGAGATATGTCACAGGTCTCCTGTGGGCAGGGCCCAGGCAGGAGTCTTATATTTTCTAAATGTTTAGTGCAAAAATATGTCACAATACCCAAAATATCTAAGGCCCAGAAATAATAGGAGTGTCATATTACCTAGAATTTGTGTCCAGTAATATGTCACAACACCCGCTTTTGGCAAGACCCAGGCAGAATAAGAGAGACACATCACATAGGTATTAGACCTTAAAAAAATATTATAATGCCTCTGTGAGCAAGGCTTATGCAAGAGAATAGCATCACCTAGGTGTTATAACATACAATATGTCACAATACACAACGTACGCAGGGCCCAGGCAGGAGAGGAGAATCCTATCACCTAGATGGAGAGCACATCAACCCATAAAAATGTCTTATTGGTCAGAGTCCAAGATGTTGAGGAGAATCACATCACCTAAACGCTTGGTCCAGCAATATGTCACAGTACCCTCTGAGTGAAGGCCCTTGGCAGGAGAGTGGGTCAAATCACCTAGGTAAGAGACCCAGAGATATGTCACAATGTTTTCTGTGCCCAATGGCCAGGCAAAAGAAACACATCATCTGGTTTCTGGATTCAGTGATATGTCACATTTCTTTGTGTGGTCAGGGTGCAGGCAAAGGTGAAGAGTCACATTTTCTGGGTGATATGTCAAAATGCCTACTGTGGGGACAGTCCAAGAAAGAAACTCAAATCGCCTTGGTAATAGTCCAAGCAATTTGTAAGAGTGCTTTTTGAAGGCAGGGCTAAGGCAAAAAAGTGACAGTACCTTGGTGTTGGGCCCAGAGATGTGTCACAGTGCTTCCTGTAGACATCACCAAGGCAGAACATGAGACTCACATCACCTGGGGGCAAGGCCTACCAGTATGTCACAGTGCCCCTGTGGACACTGTCAAGCACAGAAAGTAGAGTCACATCACCTAGCTTCTGGCTTCAGTAATATGTTACAATCCCTCCTGTGGACTGGACCCAAACAAGGAGAGTCAAATCACTTGGGTGCTGGGAAGAGGCACATGTCACACCTGCAAGAAGGTCCAAGAATGAGATTTAAAATTCCACACATGTCCAAATTCTAGGTATGAGAGTCAATGCCTCCTTTATGCTGCTTCTAAATACATGAGCCATAATCTCTACAATGGACTGAATCCATTCATGAGAGCCTCAATTTTTTTCTGTGTACTGTGTTCCCTTATTAGAATCACAGTCTCACAGCTATGCTAGATTTTTGTTTGAGAGACACCAATCAACCTGTGGACCAGATCCACTTACGAAAGTCAATTTTCCAACTCCTGACTGTCTCCAGGTATGAGATTCAGAACCTCAACAGTGGGCTGTGAAAGGATGATAATCTTTACTGTTTTCTGTGTGCGTGTAAGAGTGTCACAATCTTAACCTTTGTTCAGGGCCATGATAAGACATGTTCTGTATCACCCAAGGGCTTTATACAGCATGCATGGGAGTCACAATTTCCTCTAAAACCTTTGTGCTGGTATGGACCCAGGAGAGTGTCTATGGTTTTAAGCCCAGGTATGTCAGTCTATATCTTTCTAATTGGCTGGTTCTAGATAGGAGAGTCCTCACCTGCCAGAGCTGGGTTTAGAAATGAGTCACCATCAGCTGAGTCATGGCACCAAAAAAAAAAAAAAAAAAAAGAGAGAAAGGAAATGAGTCACCATCACAACTACTCTGGACAGAAATTCACAAATGAATGTCACAATATGAACTATGGACTGCATCCATATGTGAGATTAAGTACCTCACCAGTGGGGTTTGTCCATGTATGAGGGTGACAATCCTAATGGTTATCAGCGTGAGCACACACAAGAAACACAATCTCATCTGTGTGCTGGGCCTTGTGATGACACTGTACCACCCAAGGCCTTTATACAATATGTGAGAGAGTGGTAACCTTTTATAACCTTCATACAGAAGGGAACCCCAGGATCTTTCCCATTTTCCTACACCTAGCTATGCGAGACAGTATTTGTCCTCTTGGGTGTTTCAAAATATTAGAGTCACTATCGCACCTGTGCATGGAGCCAATATATACATCAAAATCCTACCTGTGTGCAGGGAGCAAACGGAAGAGTCACATCACCTAAGTGCTGCACCAGAGATATGTGACAATCTTTTCTGAAAGAAGGAACCAGACAAAAGAGACACATCGCCTGCGTTCTCAACCATGGGTATGCTATAATTCCCTACTGAAAGCAGGGCACAGACAATGGCAACACATCATCTGAATTCAGGCCTCAGTGATATGTCACACTTTCGGTAATACCCAGGCATGAAAGACCTGGTTTCTGGGTTCCACAATATGTAGACATATTTCCTATAAGCAGCATGAAACCAGAGGAGGAGAGTCACAGAAAAATGCCATCACATCTCTTAGGTGATGGATGCAAAGATACTTCACAAGGCCTCTGGTGGGCATAGCCCAGACAAGAGTCTCTCATCCACTATAAGCTGGGATCAATATTAGGTCACAATACCCAACATATGCAGGGCCCAGGCAAAAGAGAAGAGTTACATTACCTAGGTGCTCAATCTAGTGATCTGTTTCTCTCTCTCTCTCTCTCTCTCTCTCTCTCTCTCTCTCTCTCTCTCTCTCTCTCTCTCTCTGCATATATATATATTGGCAGGGCACAGGCAGAAAATTACATCATCTAGGTAATAAATGAAAAGATATGTTATTATTCTCCTGTGGGAAGGGCTTGTGGAGAAAAACTGCATCTTCTAGGTGTTGGACTCAGCAATATATCACAATGTCTGCAGCACTTTGGAAGAAGAAGAGAGTCACATCACTTAGGTGCTAGGCCCAGAAATACATCTCAATCACTTCTTGGGCAAAGCCCAAGCAGGAAAAAAGAGTCACATCACATAGGTTCTGGGGGTACCAATATGTCACAACACCCCCTGAGAAGAGGGCCCAGGAAAGAGAGTCACCTTGGTGCGAATCTCAGAGGTATGTGGCAATTCCATTTTGGGGTCTTCACAAAAAAGAAGTCCCATAACCTAGAAGCTGGGCCCAGCTCTATGACACAGTCACCCTAGTGGGCAGGTCCATTACAGGGAAGAGTGTCACATCACATAGGTGCTGGGCAAAGTGATATGTTATAATCCCCATGGTGATAGGTCCAGAAACATGTCACAGTGATCTCTTTAGGCTGAGACCAGGCAGAAGAATCACATTACTTGTGTGCTGGGCCTAGTGATAAGTCACTCTCATTTCTGTGGACATGGCCCAGGCAACAGAGCAGAGTCACATTACCTAGGTGCTGGGCCAGGAAATATGTCACAATCTTTTACATGAGCAAAACCCAGGTATGACAAGAGTAATATCAGATAGTAGGTGTCACCAGAGATGTGTCACAATGCCCCCTGTATGAGAGACCCAGGCAGTCAAAAAAATCACTTGGTTGCTTACCTAGTGATATGTCACCATCTTTCCTGTGGGCGTGATGCAGGCAGAAGAGGAGAGTCATATCTCCTAGGTGATGGATGCAGAGATATGTCACAAAGCTCCTGTGGGCAGGGTCCAGACTGAAGCCTTCCATCTGCTAGGGTTTGGGCCCAGTGATAAATCACAATACCCAAATTATGCAGGGCCCAGATGTGATGATGATCTTCAAAAAAGGAGAGTCACATCACCTAGGTACTGAGTCCAATGATATATCACAATTTTCTATTTTGGTAGGGCCCAGGCAGGAAGAAAAGTTACATCACCTAGGTGATGAATAAAAATACACATCATAATAGGTTCATGGGCAACACCCATGCAGGAGAGTCACATCACCTAGGTGTTAGACCCAGAAATATGTCACAATACACAATGTATACAGAGCCGAGGCATGAGACAGTAGTAGCATCACTTATTTGTTGGGCCCAGCCATAAAATCCTTTCTTGGGCAGAGCCCAAGTAGTAGAAGAGAGTCACATCACCCAGGTGCTGGGTCCAGCAATGTGTCACAATACCTGCTGAGGGGAGGGTACAGGCCAGAGAGCCACGTCACTTAGGTGAGGGGCCCAGAGATATCCAGCAATACCCTCTGTGGGTAAAACTCAGGAAAAAGAAGAGAGTCACATAATCTGGAAGCTGGCCTAGCTATATGTTAAAATCACCCCAGTGGACAGGTCCCAGGAATGAGAGTAGAGTCATATCACATAGGTGCTGGGACAAGCAATTTGTCACAACCTTCACTGTGGATAGGTCCCAGGAAAAAGAGGACAGTCACATTATTTAGGTAACAAAAACCTGAGTTACATCACAATTACTTCTCTGGACAGAGGTCAGGAAGAAGTATCACACAACCTGTGTGCTGGACTAAGCAATATGTTATTCTCTCTTTTATAGGCATGGCCCAGGCAGGAGAGAAAAGTCATATCATCTAAAGCTCTGGATTCACAGATATGGTCCAATCTCTTTTTTGGGCAATGCTCAGGTAAGAGAGCAGAGTCACGTCAAGAGGTTGATGAGTCCAGAGATATATCACATTGCCCCCTGAGGACAGGCACCAGGCAGGAGACTCATATCACCTTGGTGGTAGGACAAGCAATATATCCCAGTACATTTTGAGAGCAGAGCCAAAAGAGTAACACCATCTTGGTGTTGAGTGCCGCAATATGTTACAGTTTTCCGTGTGGGCAGAACCTATAAAGAAGGGAAAGGTTGGCCGAGCACGGTGGCTCATGCCTGTAATCCAAACAATTTAGAAGGCAGAGGTCAGGATTCAAGACCAGCCTGGCCAACGTGGTGGAACCCTGTCTACTAAAAATACAAAAATTAACGGCTCCAGTGGCGCAATTGGTTACTGTGCGGTACTTATAAAATACAAAAATTAGCTGGGCGTGGTGGTAGGTGACTGTAATCCAGCTACTTGGGAGGCTGAGGCAAGGGAATCACTTGAACCTGTGAGGCAGAGGCTGCAGTGAGCTGAGATTACACCACTGAACTCCAGCCTGGGTGACACAGTGAGACTTCATCTTAAAAGAATAAAAAAAAAAAAAAGGGAAAAGTCACACAAGCTAGTTGCTGTGCCTAGTGATACGTCACAGTCACCCCTTTGAGAAGGGAACAGTCAGAGAAGAGTCAAATCACCTCTGTGATGGACACAGAGACACCTCACAATGCTCTCTGTAGTCAGGGCAAGGGCACAAGTGTTACATAACCTGGGTGTTAGACCCAAGCAACATGTCACAATGGCCAACAGGGCCAGACACAGACAGGAGTGTCACAAAACCTGTGTGTGGGGCTCAGTTATATGTCAAAATGGTCCCTGTGGGCAGCAACAAAGCAGAAGAGATTCACATCACCTGGATGTAAGGCACAGTGCTATGTTATGATTCCCCTGTGAGCAGTGGTAAAGCAGAGCAGGCCCGGGCAGATGTGCCAAATCACAAAGTTTCCGTGAGGGGGCATGTGTCACAATCACATGCACCTTCATGAACTTTCCTTCAACCTGCAGGAAGGTTCAATAATGAGATTAACAAGCTCACACATGTCCAGGTTCTAGGTATGAGAGTCATCAACATCTGTGTGTTGAATCCAAATAGATGAGTCACAATCTCAACAATTAACTTGATCCACATGTGAGATTCTATTCTCTATTTGCATTACTATTAATACTAGTACCTATTAATTCTTCCACATTCTACATCTTTGTTCTGTATGAAGGTACACACAAAGATTGATACATATACAACATTATAGGAGTATGTCTATGTAAATATATACACAAAAAATGTTCCTCAAAAGACGTTTTTCAATCTTTTAGCATATTCTAAGGGTGCAGATGTAGAATTATTTCTCTTCTCTGGCACAATAGCATGTCAGAATGGAATATAGCTTTACAATGTTATTTGTATAGAAAAACAAAGCTTCACTTTCAGGTGCAAGGTCTGGGAAATAAACTAATAGGAAAGCCATGTAACGCTTTCTGTCCAGGTTAGCAATTCTGGGCCTTGCCTTTCTTTTCAGTGTGTGCATGTGCTATTCTCATCCACCACTGGGGGCCCGTCTTGTTTAATCTATAGTTGTTATTTAGAGAACTGGCTGATTGAATCCAACTGGGCTGACCTAACTGACTGATTGAAATCACCTGGGCTGAGCTTATTGGCCAATTAAAATAATCTGGGCTCAAATATTGGCTGACTGGTGTCACCTGAGCTAAATAATTAGTGATTTTATTCTTCATAGATAGACTAAACAGAAAAAAAAAAGAAAAAAAATTAGTGATTTTAATCTCCTGGGATCAGCTAATTTACTGTAATTACCTGGTTTGAGTTAATTGGTTGATTGAAATCAAGTGCTGACCTAATTAGCTGATTGAAATCACCTGGAATGAGGTAATTGACTGATTAGATTTATCTGATCTGAGCTAATTGGCTGATCAGAATTAACTAGATTAAGCTAATTGGCTAATTGGAATAAACTGGGCTGAGCTAATTGGCTGATTGAAATCATCAGGGCTGAGTAAATGGCCTGATTGTATTCACTTCTCCTGAGAAGTAGGGAAATGACCTCTGACTTTTTTTAAGAGACATATTCATTAATGGACATTACATAGACATGTATATCTGTATGTGTTTGCATATGTTTATCTACATATATCTGTTAATAAATCTTCAAGTGTGCAAAGGAATCTGAAATTTGCTTTCAGTATTGCAGTATATCTTAAATTTACAGACCTTGACTTTTCTACTCCTATTCAAGAAGTCACTTCTTCAGTCAACCAAACCAATTACAAAATTGTATTTCAAAGTCACATGTTTAAAAATAAAAAGCTTTAAATGGCATTAGTCAGTATTTTCAATTTTGGTTAGGGCCTTTAAAGTTTGTCTTTAAAGTTTGTCTAGTTCATTTCTGTTCTTGTGTTAATCAGAATGAAAAGAAACATTTTTAACTTGGCATTGAATGATACTTGTGGTTTTAGTAAATTTGTTGCTCACAGATTGGAGCAACAAACTTTATTTGAGACAGTCTAAAGGACAGAACCACCAGGGGTCCCACCACACTGACAAAAAGCAGGAATGCAGTGGCTCCCAGTTACGCAGATGACTAGGCAATGTGGGAAGAACAGCGGCAGGCACATAGGGTCACCCCCAGGTACAATGTCCAATTCAACTGACTGGCAGATATGGCCATCCTGTGTCCCCACACAACCACAAACTCCCAAGGGGCAGAAAGTCCATGGAGGCCCAGCCTTGGTAAGGGCACTTGTTCCAGCACACCCTTGGTGTGGTGACCTGTGTTGTTTGCACGAATCTCCACAGGCAACTATCCCACAGTGACTTTGCCCCAGTGCTGCTCTGTGCATTGTGGTACTTGCAATGGGGGCACCACGAGTTCTTCCATTAGCCAGCCCCATCCACTATGGACAACGCTATGAGTCAGCCAGGAGGCAGGCTGGCCATGGCTTGTGTGACATCACCTGTCCAAAGCCTGCCGTGTTGCATCCTACCAATTATTTGTGGAATCCCAAGTCTCTAGCCATATCTAGTTCTGCACAGAAGCTGACGCATGTGCCAGGGCAAGCCATCTACAGCTGCTGCTGGAAGGGCAGTGTGGATCCAACAGCTGGAGACATTGGTCACCTCAGCATAGATGTGGGCCCAGTTCATGATGCTATTGGAGCATGCCAACCTACAGCCAGAACAACAAAGCAGGCACAGGTACTAACAGGGGCAAATCACATTCCTTAGGCAAAATACAGGCCAACTTTTTTTTTTTTGTTTTTAAAGATGGGGTTTCACCATCATGGCCAGGCTGGTCTTGAACTCCTGACCTCAGGTGATCCACCCACCTCAGCCTCCCAAAGTGCTAGGATAGCAGGAGTGAGCCGCTGCGCCCAGTCCAGGCCAACCTTTTATCTCTGGATAAACAATGCAGCCATCAAGTGCTCCTGCCCTGTGCAATGGTACCACACCTTATCTGCTCTCCATAAGTGGGAGTGAACAATGGTAAAAGGTAATTAATATCACATTAAGATCTCCTCTCTCTCTCTCTCTCTCTCTCTCTCTCTCTCTCTCTCTCTTAGTTTGTCACAACCAGGCTGAAGTGCAACAAAAAAATATACAAAAGGTTAACTTCAACATGCAGGAAGGAGCATAGGAGAATAGAGAAAGAAAAGAAAAGACAGCAAGTCACTCTAAGTATTATGAAAACAAATTAAAATTGGGGTTAGGAAAAAAAAAGAAGAAAATCCAAGTAGTGCCAGGTACTCATGATGCTGAGATGGGAAGACCACCCAGGCAAAATCTGTGAGATTGAGCCTGCAGTGAATTACATTTGCATCCCTCTGCTGGACCTGAATGATACTGCCACTGGTGATAGTTATCTGGTTGACCTTAGACATGGGAAGGTGAGAGCCACCTTGTTGACCTTAGACATGGGAAGGTGAGCTACATCTTGTACACATTAGACATGGGAGGTTGAAAGCCAACTTGCTGACCTGAGACATAACAAGTCACTCTAAATATCATGGTAACAAACTAAAATTGGGGTTAAAAAAAAAAAAAAAGAAAAAGGTCTTTTTTTTTGTTTTCTTGCAGGCGTTCAGCAGAACAAGATGTGAAGACCACCCAGGTGAGACCACGGAGATCCAGGCCACAGTGAATAACGATCACGTCCCTCTGCTGACCAGAATGGTACTGCCACTGGTGAGAGCCATCTGGTGGACCTCAGGCATGGCAAGACAAGAGCCATCTGGTAGATCTTAAACATGACAAGATGAGAGCCATCTGGTCATTCCTAGAGATAAACAGCTGGCAGCTAATTCCAATGTTTACATCTGCCATCTGTCACAAAATATATTTAAAAAAAAAACAACAGGCCAGGTGCAGTGGCTCACGCCTGTAAATCCCATCACTTTGGGAGGCTGAGGCAGGTGGATCACGAGGTCAAGAGATGGAGAACATCCTGGCCAACATGGTGAAGCCCTGTCTCTACTAAAAATACAAAAATTAGCCAGGCATGGTGGTACGCGCCTATAGTCCCAGCTACTTGGGAGGCTGATGCGGAAGAATTGCTTGGACCTGGGAGACAGAGGTTGCAGTGAGCCGAGATTGCAGTGAGCAAGGCTCCATCTCTAAACAAAACAAAAACAGTTAATACATAACAATAACAAACATATATGACAAATGATTATATTAAAGACCAAATAAGTGGGAGTGAACAATAATAAAAAATAATATCACAAGAACTCTCTCTCTCTCTCTCTCTCTCTCTCTTTCTCTCTCCATTTGTCATACCCATCATACCCAGAGTGAGGTATGACAAAAAATAATCCAAATTTCAACTTCAGCATGCAGGAAGAAGCATACAAGAATATAGAGAGACAAAAACAAAGAAAAAAAGAACAGCAAGTCACTCTTAAGTATTGTAGAAACAAACTGAAATTGGGTTTAAAAAAATAAGGCAGAGGAAAGCCACACATAATGGCTAACGCCTGTAATCCCAGCACTTTGGGAGGCCGAGGTGGGCAGATTACCTGAGGTCAGGTCAGGAGTTCTGGACCAGCGTGGCTAACATGGTTAAACCACGTTTGTACTAAAATTGCAAAAAATTAGCCAGGCATGGTGGCGTGCACCTGTAATCCCAGCTACTCAGGAGGCTGAGGCGGGAGAATCACTTGAACCCACGAGGTGAAGGTTGCAGTGAGCTGAGATCATGCCATTGCACTGCAGCTTGGGCAACAAGAGCAAAACTGTCTCAAAAAAAAAAATGAAAGAAATAAAGAAAAAGAAAAAAGAACAGTTAGAAGGTCTGCGTAGTTCCAGGTACTCAGGAGGCAAAGATGGGAAGATCACCTGAGCGAGACTGGGAAGATTGAGGCCACAGTGAATCACAATCCCATCTCTGCTGGACTTGGACAGTACTGCTGCCAGTGTGAGCCATCTAATTGATCTCATATATGAAAAGACAAGAGCCATTTGTCCACCTTAGACATGGTAAGGCAAGAGCCATCTTGTCGACCTTAGACATAGCAAGGTGAGAGCCCTCTGGCTGGCCTCAGACATGGCAAGAGTACAGCCATCTGATTGACCGCAGACATTTCATGGTGACAGCCATCTGTTCCAAATCAGACATGGCAAGGTGAGAGCAATCTGGTTGCCCTCAGACATGGCAGGGCAAGAGCCATCTTGTCAACCTCAGACATGGGAAAGTGAGAACCATCTGGTCGATCTTAGACATGGCAAGCTGGGGGCTAAGTCCAATGCTTCCAGCCAACATCTTTCCCAAAATTAATTTATAAAAGAGTAAATATATAACAATAAAAATGAAATAACAATATTGAAGACAAATGCATACATGTGAATGAACAATGGTGAAAGGTAATTAATACTACAATTACAAACTCATCTCAGCCGGGCGCGGTGGCTCATGCCTATAATCCAAGCACTTTGGAGGCCAAGGCAGGTGGATCACCTGAGGTTGGGAGTTCAAGACCAGCCTGACCAACATGGTGAAACCCTGTCTTAAAAAGAACTCATCTCTCTCTCCCATTCTTTGTCTCTTTTTCTCTCTTTCACTCTCCATTTGTCAAATTCAGGTTGAAGTGTGACAAAAAATAAACCAAAAGATCAACTTCAGTGTGCAGGAAAGAGCATATAGAATAGAGAGAGAAAAGAACAGGAAGAAAAACAACAGCAAGTCACTCTAGGTATTGTAGAAACAAACTGAAATTGATGTTAGGGAGAAAACAGAGAAAGAAGGTCTGAGTAGTCTCAGGTAGTTGGAAGGTCAGGATGGGAGATCACCTGGGGGAGACCAGGAAGATCGAGGAAGCAGTCTATCAGAATAGCATTGCTATGCTGGACCTAAACACTACTAACCCTGCTGCAAACCATCTGGCTGACCTTAGACATGGCAAGGTGAGAGACACCAGGAACACTTTACACATGGCAAAGCAAGAGCCATCTGGTCAGCCTCAGACCTGGCAAAGTGAGAACTTTTCGATTGACCACAGACATGGCAAGGTGAGAGCCATTTAGTTGACCTCAGACATGGCAAGGTGAGAGCCATCATGTTGACTTCAGACATGGCAATGCAAGAGCCGTCAGGCCAGTTTTAGACACAACAAGGTGAGACTCATCAGGTCAACCTCAGACATGGCAAAGCGAGAGCCATCTGGTTGATTGTAGACATGGCAAGGGGAGAGACATCTGGTCCACCTAAGACATACCAAGGCAAGAGGCATCTCGTCAATATTAGACAAGGCAAGCTGGTGGCTAAATCCAACTTTTGCAGCTGACATCTATTTCAAAATAAATTTAAAAACAAACTAAATATATAACAAAAACAAATAATAATAATATTAAAGATCAAATAAATGGGAGTGAGCAATAATAAAAGGTAATTAATATAACAACTCCTCTCTCTCTTTCTCTCTCTCTCTCTCTCTCTGTCTCTCTCTCTGTCACAACCAGGGTGAACTGTAGCAAAAAATAAACCAAAAGGTCAACTCCAGCATGCAGGAAGGAGCATATGAGAATACAGAGAGAAAAGAAGGAAGTTGAAAAACAACAGGAGGCCAGGCACGGTGGCTCACACCTGTAATCCAGCACTTTGGGAGGCCAAGGCG
>PVKV010039290.1:0-13183 GCA_004027835.1 Alouatta palliata | reverse complement strand
GGGGAAAAAGGGGAGGGACAGCAGGGGGTGGGGAGTTGGGGAGGGATAGCATGGGGAGAAATAACAGATACAGGTGATGGGGAGGAAGGCAGCAAATCACACTGCCATGTGTGTACCTATGTAACAATCTTGCATGTTCTTCACATGTACCCCCAAACCTAAAATGCAATAAAAAGTATATATATATATATATAAAAAAGAGCATAAAAAAATAAGTAACAAACGGAGAATGAAAAATGGTGTATGGCAAATAGATTGTGGAGAAAGAAGAATGAAGATTGAACTACGGGTATAGAGTGTGGAAAACAGTATGGAGATTGAAAATGGACAATTGGAGAATGTGAATGGTGTATGGAGAATGGAATATAGAGAAAAAAGAGTGAAGTATGGAGAAGGGAGCATGGCAAAAGGAGAACAGAAAATAAAATACAGAGAATAAACTTTGGAGAATGGAGTGTGGGGAATGAAAATGGAGAATAATAGACCATGGCATACAGAGAACACAGTATCAAGTATAGAAAATGGAAAATGGAGAATTGAGAATCATGTATAGAGAATGGAGTATGGAGAAAGCAGTAGGGAAATGACATATGATGAGAGGAGAAAGGAGGGTGTGGCATGCAAAATGACCATGGGGGCTGGGCGTGGCAGCTCACACCTGTAATCCCAGCACTTTAGGAGGCTGAGGTGGGCAGATAACTTGAAGCCAGGAATTCAAGATCAGCCTGGCCAACGTGGCAAAACCCCGTCTCCACTAAAAATAAAAAAATTAGCCGGGAGTGGTGGCACACACCTGTAAGTCCAGCTACTCCGACGGCTGAGATAGTAGACTCTCTTGAACCCGAGAGGCAGAGGTTGTAGTGGGCCAACATCATGCCACTGCACTCCAGCCTGAGTTACAGAGTGCGACTCTGTTTTAAAAAAGAAAAGAAAAGGAAAATACTATAAAGAAAGAGGAATATGGAGAATGGTGCATGGAGAACTGAGAATAAAGTATAGAGAATAAACTGTGAGGAGAGGAGAATGAGTAAAGGAATATAGCAAATGGAGTATGGAAAAGGAGCATGGAGAACAGAGAAAAAATGGAATATGGATAATGTCATCTGGACAAAGGAGAATGGAAGATGGAAAGCGGAGAATGAACAATGGCATATAGAGAATAAAGTATTACGAAAGGAGAATGGAGAATAGAATGTGGAGAAGGGAAAAAAAGGAGAATGGAGAAAGAAGTATGAAGAATGGAGAACGGACTTAGTGTATGAAGAATGGAGTATGGAGAGAGACGGATGAAGTATGGAGGACAAAATATGCTGAAAGGAGTTGAGAGAAGAGAAAAACGGAGTGGTGCATGGAGAAGGGTGTGGAGTGAGACGGGAAAGAACATGGAGTCTGAAGAATTAAGAACAAAGCATGGAGCATGCAGACCCGAGTGCGAAGACAGAAAAATGGAAAATGGTGTGCAAAAGAATAGAGTATGGAGAAAGCAGAAAGGAGAATGAAGTACAGAAAACATAGTACGAAAAAATAAGAAGAGAGAACAAAGTATAGAGAAATTATTGGAGAACGGAGTACGTGGAATTTAAAAAGCTGAATAATGTAAGGAGATTGAAGTATAGAGAAAGGAGAAAGAAGTGTGTATTATGGAGCATGGAGAATGAAGAATGGAATATGGAGTATGAAATATGATTACAGAGTTTGGAGGATGAGAAATGAAAAATACAGAACGAACAACAGTGTATGACGGAGAAGGTATGGAGAGAGAAGAATGAAGAATGTTCAGTGGGATAGACAACGTTGCAGGTAGAATGAAGAATAAAGAAAGAAAGAATAGAGAATGGTGTATAATGTATGTAGTATGAAATATGAAGAAAGGAGAATGAGAATGGTGTATGAAAAATTAAATATGGAGAATAGTGTATAGAGACGGAACATAGAGAATGAAAAATGCAGAATAGAAATGGTGCCGCCGGGCGCGGTGGCTCACGCCTGTAATCCCAGCACTTTGGGAGGCCGAGGCGGGCAGATCACGAGGTCAAGAGATCGAGACCATCCTGGCCAACATGGTGAAACCCCATCTCTACTAAAAATACAAAAATTAGCTGGGCGTGGTGGTGTGCGCCTATAGTCCCAGCTACTCAGGAGGCTTAGGCAGGAGAACTGCTTGAAACAGGGAGGTGGAGGTTGCAGTGAGCTGAAATTGCACCACTGCACTCATGCCTGGTGACAGAGTGAGACTCTGTCTCAATTAAAAAAAAAAGAAAGAAAGAAAGAAAGAAAAAGAAATGGTGCATGGACAATGAAGTATGGAGAAAAGAGAATGGAGACTGCTGCATAACAAATGGAATAGGAAGAAAGTAGAGAACGGAGTATGGAGAATAAAGGTGGTGTGTATAAAATTAACTAAAGAGAAAACAGAATGGATTATGCAGTATGGACAATGAAGAATGATGGATAAAGAGTGGAGTATGTAAAAGAAATAATAAAGAACAGAGTATGGAGATAAGAAAAATGGAGAATGGTGTGTGGAGAATGGAGTGTGAAGAAGGATAAAGTATGAAGAAGGGAGCATGAAGAAAGAAAAACACAGCAGGGAATATAGAGAATAAAGTTTTCAGAATGAAGTGTTGAGAATAGAAAATGGAGAAAGGAATGGTGTATTGAGAATGAATTATGAAGAAAGGTGAATGAAATATGGAGTATTATCATATAGAGTATGGAGATAAAGAAAGGAGAATGGAAAATACAAATGGAAAAAAGTGTATGAGGAAGCATGGAAAAAGGAGAGTAGAGACTGGAGTATGAAGCATAAAAATGGAGTACGGAGAATGGTATGTGAAGAATGGAGAACAGTGTGTGAAGAATGGATTATGGGAGAAATGAGAATAAAGACTAGCGTATAAAGTATGGACTATGGGAAATATGGCATAAAATGAAAAATAGAGAAGTGTGTCTGGAGAATGCTTTATGGAGAAAAAAGAATAAAGAATGGAGTACGGAAAATAAAACATGGAGTATGAGGAATGTAGCATGTAAAAAGAGGAATGGCGAATGGAATATAAATAAATGAAGAAGTTTATGGAGAGTAAAGTATAAAGAAACAAGATTGGAGCATAAAGTATGGAGAATGTTGTATAGAATATGGAGAAATGAGAATTGAGAATGAAGTATAAGGAATGAAGAATAAGGTATGAAGAATGAATTGCTGAGAATGAGAGGAAGTTGTATGAGAATGGCATATGGAAAATAGAGTATGAACAAAGAAGAACGGAGACTGGAGATTAAAGTATGGAGAATGGTGTGTAGAATGGAGTGTTGTGAATGCAGAATGTAGTATGAAAAAAGGAGGGGGAATGGAATGCGAAGAATGGTTTATAGAGAATAGAATAGGAAGAAAACAGATTGGAGTATAATGTATGGAGAATGGCAAATGGAGGAAAGAGCAAAAGAATAGAACACAGGGAATGAAAAATGGTGTACAGAGAACAAAGAATGGAGAAAGAATAATGAAGAATAGAGCATGAAGCATGGAGAATTTAAAATGGTTTATGAAGAATAATGAATGGAGAAAGGAAAGGTATAGAAAATACGAATAAGAGACAGTATATAAAATATGGAGTATGGAGAATGAAACATAAAGAATAAAGATTAGACAATGCCGTATGGAAAACAGAGATGGAGAGTAGAGTATGTACAATGAAGCATGGAGAAAAGAATAGATTATGTATATGGAGAATGGAGTAAGAAGAAATGAGAATGAGAATACAGTATAAAATACAGAGTATAGGGAATTGAGTATGAATAATGTAAAAGGAAGAACGAGGTGTAAGGCATACAAAATGAGAATGGGCTGGGCAAGGGGCTCACACCTCTAATCCCAGCACTTTGGGAGGCCAAGGCAGGTGGCTGGCTTGAGATCAGGAGTTTGAGACCAGCATGACCAACATGGTGAAACCCTGTCTGTACTAAAAGTACAAAAATTAGCCAGGCATGGTGGTGGGCACCTGTAATCCCAGCTACTCAGGAGGCTGAGGCAGGAGAATCACTTGAACCCGGGAGATGGAGGTTGCAGTGAGCCGAGATTGTGTCATTGCACTCCAGCCTGAGTGACAAAGCAAGACTTTGTCTCAAAAAGAAAAAAGAAAAAAAGAAAGAAAGAAAAGAGAACAAAAAATGGGGTATAAAAGATGAAGAATGTTGTATGGAGAATGAAATATGGAGGAAAAAGATGGAGAAGGGAGGGTGGAGAATAGAGTAGGGAGAATGAAAAATGGAGAGCGGTGTATGGAAAAGAAGGAACGAAGTATGCAAACGGAGAATGGACCATAGTGTACAGACAATGAAGTAAGGGGAATGCAGAATGAACAATGGTCTATGGAGAATGACTTATGAAGAAATAAGATTGAGAATGAAGTATAAAGTATATTGTATGGAAAATGGAGAATGAGTTTAGAACGTGGAGTATGAAACATGAAGAATAGAATACGGAGAAAGAAGCATGAAGTATTGAGTATGGATAATGTAGCATAGGCCGTGCAGAATGAGGACTACAGTATGAAGCATGGAGAAAAAAGAATGGTGTGTGGAGAATAAAATATACATTAAAAATTGCTAATGGTGTATGAAGTATAGAGTATGATGAATGGAATATGAATGATAGTCAACGGAGAGTGTTGAATGGAGATGAAAGATGAAGAATGGATAATAAAGTATTGAGAATGAAAAATGGAGTGTGAGAAAGGGGAATGAAGAAATGAGTATAGTGAATAAAGAATGGAGTCTGGAGAAAGGATAATTAGAATGAAGAATTGATAACAGAGTATGAAAACCAGAGTATGGAGAATAGAAAAAGAATTGTGTATGGAGAATAAAGTAAGGAGACTAGAGTATAGAGTGTTGAGTATGGAATATAGAGAACTGAATACGGAGAATAGAGAATGGTGTATAGATACTGAAGTATGGAGAAGCGAGAATAGAGACTAAAGAATGGAGTAAGGAGGATGGAGACTAGATAATCCTATGTAAAGAATAGACTATGGAGAAAAAAGAGCAGCATATGTAATATGAAGAATGAAGAATGGTGCACGAAGAAAGAAGTGTGGAAAAAGGAGAAAGGAGACTGGTGTATGAAAAAATGGGGTAAAGTTGGAGCAGAGAAGAAAATGGAGTGTGGAGAATGAGTGTAAAGAATGAAAAACGAAGTATGAAGTACGGAGAATAAGTATGAAGCTGAAAAATGTGGAATGGCATATAAAGAATAAAGTATAAAGAAAGGAGAATGAAGCATAGAAAATGGAGAATGGACAAAAGACTAGAGAGAATGAGGTATAAAGAACAAGGTCTGGAGGACAGAGAACGGGGTACAAAAATGAAGAACAGAGAATGGTGTAAGGAGATTGGAGTATGGAGAAAGAAGAAAAGAGTGTGGTTTGTGTAGTATAAAGAGTGGAAAATAAATAACGGAGAATACTGTATGGAGGGGAAAGTACTGAGAAGAGAGAATATGGAGAATAAAGCATGAGAATGTGAAATGGAGACTAAAGAATATTGTATGAGGAATAGAGAACGGGGCATGAAGAAAATCGTATGGCGTACAGAGAAAAGAGAATGGAGAGTGAAGAATAAAGAACGGTGTATGAAGAACAAATTGTGGAGAATGAAAAATAAAAGGAGAGAATGATGTATAGATAATGAAGTATGGGACAAAAGGCGAAAAACGGAGTATGGAGAAAAGAGAATGGAGAATAGTGTATAAAGAATAAAGAAAGAAGAATGAAAAATGGAGAATGAGGGAGGGTATATAGGAAATAAAATACAGAGAGAAAAGAATGGACTTTGGGGTATAAATAATGGAGAATGAAGAATGGCATGTGGAGGATAAACTATGGAGAAAGAAGAATGAGGATTGAACTACGGGTATTCCACTCCATACTGTGGAAACAGTATGGAGATCAAGAAACAAAGAATGAACAATGGCGTGTGGAGAACGAAACACAGACACAAAACGGAGTATGGAGAATGGAGCATGATAAAAGGAGGATAGAGAAAATAATATAAAAAAATGAAGTTTGGAGAACGGAGTATGGGGATGGAAAATGGAGAATGAACTATGGTGTAAGAGAATAAAGTATGAAGAATGAGAATCTTCATACTCATGGAAAATGGAGCATGAGAATCATATATAGAGAACAGAGTATGGAGAAAGCAGTAGAACAATAAAGTATGAAAAATGGAGTATAATGAGAGGAGAGAGTAGTAGATAGAGTGGAGTAGTCAGAATGACCGTGGAGAAAGAAGGATGGAGTATGGATAATTATGCATAGAGAATTGAGAATGGAGTATGAAAAGGGATTGGAGTATAGGGACTGAGTCTAAAAAGGGACTGGAGTATAGGGACTGAGTATAAAAAGGGACTGGAGTATAGGGACTGACTCTAAAAAGAAACGGGAGTATAGGGAATGAAGTATAGAAAAAAGAATGAACAAGAAATAATAAGAGAAAAATGGAACATAGAGAATGTGATACAGACAAAGAATGGAAGGTGAAAAATGGAGACTGAAGAACAGCATATGGAGAAAGCCATATTAAGAAAGGAGAATGAAGAAAAGAGTATGAGAATGGTGAACGGAGCTGGTATATGGTGAATGAAGTAGAAAGAGAGATGAATTAAGTATGAAGTAAGGAGTATGTGGAATGGAATCAGCAGAATGAAAAACGGAAAATGCTTTATGAGAAGGACGTAAAGTGAGAGGAAAAAGGAACATGGGGTAGGAAGACTGAGTATAAAAAACAAAGAATAAAATGTGCAGTGTGTAGACCAGAGCATGGAGATGAGAAATGGAGAACTGGCTGTAAAGAAGGAAGTGTGGAAAACAGAATACAGAGAAGTGAGAAAAGAGAACAAAGTATAGAGAATAATGTTTGGAGAATGGAGGATGATGTAGAATAAGAAATGCAGAAGAATGTGAAGAGACTGAAGTAGGAGAAAAGATGAAAAGTGTGGAGTATGGGGCATGGAGAATGAAGAATTAAAAGTGGTATCTGAAGGAGAAAATATGGAGACAGGAGAATGGAGAATAGTGGAGTGTGGAGATCAGAGGATAGAGAGTGGTGTATGAGGATGAAGTATGGAGAATGAAAAATGTGGAACAGAAAATGGTGTATGGACAATCGAGTGAAGAGGAAAAACGGAGAATGGAATACGGAGAACAGAGAATGGAGAGCGTTGTGTAACAGATGGAGTATGGAGGAAATAGTGGAGAATGGAGTATGGAGAGAGAGGAACGGAGAATAGAGTACAGAGGATGGAGAATAGAGTACAGAGGATAGAGAATGGTGTATATAGAATTAACCCTTAGAGTATGAAGCATCCAGCATGGAGAATGAAGAATGGTGTATGCAGGGCGGAGTATGGCAAAATCAAAATGACGATAAAGTAGGGGTTAGAGCATGGAGATGGGAAAATAAAGAACGGAGGACAGTGTATGGAGAATGGAGTACAGAGAAACAAGGACCAAGTATGGAAAATGAAGCTTGAAGCAGAGAATATAGAGAATCAACTTTGCAGAATAAAATATTGGGAATAGAACATGGAGAATGATGAATGATGGATCAAGAATAAAGGAGGAAGAAAGGATAATGGAGTACGGACTATTACCATGGAGTATGCAGAACGAAGAACGGCAAGTACACATGGAGGAAAGTGTAAGGAGATGTATGGACAGAGGGGAACGGAGTGCGGAGAACGGAGAACACACAATGAAAAATAGTGTAAGTATACTGAAATATGGTGTGTGAAAGCCAAAGTGTGGAGAAAGGGGAATGAAGAATGGAGAATGAGGTGCGGAGAATGGAGAATAGACAATGCTATTTCAAGAACGGACTATGGAGAAAAGGAACAGAATATGTAGTATAAAGAATGGCGAATGGTGTATGAGGAAAGGAGGACAGACAAAGGAAAATGGCGTATGATTATGGAATATGAATAATGAAGAATGGTATACGCTGAATAGAATATGAAGAAATAAGGGGAATAAACTATGAAGTGTGAGGAATTGAGCATAAAGAATGGAAAATTAAGGATGAATAATGGTATGTGGAGAATGGAATATGAAGTATGGAGAATGAAGAGGGAATGGAATATGGAGTGTGGAGAAAGGATAAATTGAGATTCGAAAATTTAGTATGAAATATGCAGAAGGAAAAATGGAGAATGATGTGTAAGGAATGGAGTACGTAGGAAGGAGAGTGAAGTATGGAGCTTGGAGAATTGAGGACAGTGTTTGTAAATGGAATATGGAGATAGTAGGACGGAGTATCAAGTATAAAATATGGAGAGTGGAAAAGAAGTATGGAGAATGAAGAACACAGTAGAGAGAATCAAAAATGGTGTGTTAAGAATGGACTAAGGAGCATTGAAAATAGGTAAGTATTATGCACGGAGAATGTAGTACGTAAAAGGAGAAGGAAGAATGCCATGTGAAGAATGACTCATGGCATATGGAGAACTGAGTATGGAGAAACGAGGATGGAGTATTATACATGGACACTGGAGACTGGAGAACAGTGCAGAAGAATGAGGCATGGAGAAAGGAGAGTGGAAAATGGAGAATGAAGAAAGGAAAATAGAGTCTGAAGTATGATAAATGGAGTATAAAGAATGGGGTATGTACATGGAGTATGGAGAAAGGAGAATGAAGAAGGCAGTGAGGAATATGAGCAATCGAGTGTTGATAATAACACATAAAGGAAGAAAAATGGAGAATGCATAATGGAGTGTGGAGAATGGAGTGTGGATGAAGGAGATCATAATGTGTGTTATGGAGTGTGGAGTGTGGAGAATGGATGAGGGAGATTGTATTGTGCGTTATGGAGTGTGGAGTGTGGAGAATGGAGTATGGATGAAGGAGATCGTAAGGTTCATTATGGAATATGGAGAATGGAGTATGGATGAGGGAGATCGCATTGTGCATTGTGGAGTGTGGAGTGTGGAGAATGGAGTACGGGGGAAAAATGAAATATGAAGTGTGAGGTATGGAGTACAGAGAATGGGAAAGGATGTAAGGGAAGCGAAGTGCTGAGAATAGAAAGTGGAGAAAGAAGCATGACGTATGGAGGAACGATAATGGAGAATGAAGTGTAGACGTGGAGAAAATGAGAATGATGTATGGGAATGGATAATGGAGTAAGAGAAATGAAAATAAAGAATGGTGCATGGAGAATTCAGTACAGAGAAAGGAGAATGAAGACGAGTATATGGAGAAGGGACAGTGATGAGTGAAATGTAGGGAATAAAGAATAACGGATGGAGAACAGAATATGTAGAACAGAAAACGAAGAATGTCATATTGTATATGGAGAAAAGAGAATGGAGCCTGGAGTATGGAGAACAGAGTGCTGGGGATGGAGCTGAAGAATGAAGTATAGAAATAGTGTTTACAGAATGAAGAAAAAAAGAATGAAGTGTGGGATTTGGAAAGTGGAGAATGGTGTATGGAGAATGGAATACAAAGAAAGGAGAACAGACAATGCAGTATGAAGTATGGACAATAAGGAATGAAGAACGGAGTTTGAAGAATGCAGTATGGAGAACAAACAGTACTGAGTAAAGAATGGAGTACAGAGAATGGGAAGTAGAGGCTGGAGTGTGGTGCGTGAAGAAGGGAGAAGAGAGAAAGAAGAACGGAGAATGAAAAGTGGAGAATGCAGAAGAGTGTATGAGAAGGGAGCACGGAAAGGAGATCGTAAAGTGCAGTTAGGAGTATGAAGGATGGAGAAATTAGTATGAAGAATAGAGAATGGTGTGTAGTCAATGGAGTATAGAAGAATGAACAATGGAAAATGGAAAATGGAGAATAGAAAACACAATGGCCAGGCGCGGTGGCTAACGCTTGTAATCCCAGCACTTTGGGAGGCCGAGGTGGGCGAATCACGAGGTCAGGAATTCGAGATCAACCTGGCCAACACAGTGAAACCCTGCCTCTACTAAAAATACAAAACTTAGCTGGGTGTGGTGGCAGGCACCTGTAATCCCAGCTACTTGGGAGGCTGAGGCACGAGAATCACTTGAACCCAGGAGGCAGAGGTTGCAGTGAGCTGAGATCGTACCGCTGAACTCTAGCCTGGATGACAGAGCTAGACTCCATCATAAGAAAGAAAGAGAGAGAGAGAGAGAAGGAGGGGGGAGGGAGGGAGGGAGGGAGGGAGGAAAGAAGGAAGGAAGGAAGGAAGGAAGGAAGGAAGGAAGGAAGGAAGGAAGGAAGGAAGGAAGGAAAATATATGGAGAATGGGGAATGCAGTGTGGACAAAGAATAGAGAATGGAGTGTGAGGCGTAAAGTATGAAGAAGAGAAAACAGAGTGTGGAGAATGATGCCTGGGAAATAAAGCATAGATAATGAACAAAGCAGAATGAAGCATGGTTAATAAAAATGAAGAATTACATATGGTGGATGGAAAAATAAGAATGAAGAATGTAGTATGGGTGATGAAGAACGGAGAATAGAGTCTAGAAACGGGGAATGGAGCATGGCATATGAAAAACGGAGAACTGTGTGTGGAAAGCGGAGTACGGAGAAAGAAGAACAAAGTGTGAAATACGGACAGTGGAAAATCAAGAACAGTGACCTGAGATGGAGTGTGGAGCTTGTTTAAAAGAGGAGGACAATACTGTTTCACAGATGAGGTACAAAAACGGAATGGAGAATAAATTCTGGAGTGTAGAATATAAAGAATGGAGGGTGGAGTCTGAAGAATGGGGTATGGAGAGGGGAATTAAGATGGCATATGCAGAATGAAGCATTTGGAATGGAGAACGGGTTCTAGAGTGTGTAAAACGGAGAATGAAGTATGGAGAAAGAAAAGTAGAGAATGGAGCATGGTATACAGAGAAAAAAAATGAAGAATGTTGTATAGAGAAAGGAGAATGGAGGCCGAGTGTGGTGTCTCATGCCTGTAATTCCAGCACTTTGGGAGGCTGAGGTGGGAGGATCACGTGAGGTCAGGAGTTCAAGATCATCCTGGCCAACGTGGTGAAGCCCCCTGTGACTGTTAATACTGAGAGTCAACTTGACTGGGTTGAAGGATACAATGTATTGACCCTGGGTGTGTCTCTGACGGTGTTGCCAAAGGAGATTGACATTTGAGTCAGTGGCTGGGAAAGGCGGACCCGCCCTCAGTCCGGATGGGCACCAGCTAATCAGCTGCCAGCACAGCCAGAATATAAACAGGCAGAAAAATGTGAAAAGAGACTGACCTAGCCTCCCGGGCTGCGTCTTTCTCCCGTGCTGGACGCTTCCTGCCTTCAACACTGGACTCCAAGTTCTTCAGTTTTGGAACTCAGACTGGCTCTCCTTGGTCTCCAGCCTACAGATGGCCTATTGTGGAATACATATATGTACAGAATATATATATATGGAATATATATGTACAGAATATATATATGGCATATATATATATATATATACACACACACACACACACACACACACACATATATTCCGTTAGTTCTGTCCCTCTAGAGAACCCTGACTAATACACCCCATCTCTACTAAGAATACAAAAATTAGCCAGGCATGGTGGTACATACCTGTAATCCCAGCTACTCAGTAGGCTGAGGCAGGAACATTGCTTGAACCCAGGAGGTCAAGGTTGAAATGAGTCAAGATCACATCACTGCACCCCAGCCTGGGTGGCAAAGCAAGACTCTGTCTCAAAGAAAACGAGAGAGAGAGAGAGAGAGAGAGAGGAGAATGAAAAATTGAGAATAGAGAATGGAGAATGATACGAAGAATAGAGGGCACAGAAAGAAAGAATAAAGCTTGAAGTGTGGAGAATGAAGAAGGGTGCAGGGAGAATTGAGGTACTCAGTACAATGTATAGAGTATACAGAATAGAAAAATGGAGAATGGTGTGTGGAGACTGGAGTATGAAGTATGAAGGAAGGAAAATGGAGGATGGACTATAAAAATGGAGAATAAAGAATAGTGTCTAGAGAGAATGGAACATAAAGAATAATGGAGAATGGACTGGTGCATGGAGAACGGTGTACGAAGGATGGAGGATGGTGTATAGAGAATAAAAACACGGGGTGCAAAGAATGGAATATGAACAAGTAGATGGATTATGCGGAATGAAGAATAACATGGAGAATGAAAATGGAGAAAGGAGAATGGCGTATGAGCTATGGAGTATGGAGACTGGAGTATGCAGGTAAGAGAGTGGAAGATGGAAAATGAAGAACGGAGCATGCAGAATAGAGAATGTGTATGGCGAATGGACTATAAACATAGGAGGATGGAAAACGCGGTATAAATCACAGAGTATGTAGAAAGGAGTAAGGAGTATGGAAAACACAGAGCGGACAGCAGAGGATCAAATACGTAGTGTAGAGAAAAGAAAATGCAGAAAGCAGAAAGTGTACAGAGAATGGGGTGTAAAGACGAAAGAATGTAGAATTCAGGATGGAGTAGGGAGTGTGGAAAAATACAGAACCGTGAACAACATACGGAGTACGGAGGATGCAGTGTGGAGACTGGAAAACGAAGAATGGAGAATGCGGTGTGAGCTATGGAGAGGGGACTGTGGAAAATAAAAAACGGAGGTCAGGCAAAGGTGTATCAACAGTGAAGTATGCAGTGTGAAGAAAGGATATCTGAGAATGGAGTATGAAGTCTGGAGTTTGGAGAATGGAGAAAAAACAATGGAAAATGGAATCTGAAACATGAAGCATGTGGAATGAAGTGTAAAGAAGAAATCTGGCAAACAAAGTACGGTGTATGGAGAAAGAAGAATGAAGCGCAGGAACGAAGAATGGAGTACAGAAATGGAGGAAGGAGCTGGGCATGGCGGCTCATGCCTGTAATCCCAGCACTTTGGGAGTCTGAGGCTGGTGGATCATTTGAGGCCAGGAGTTCGAGACCAGCCTGGCCAACATGGTGAAACCTTGTCTCTATTTAAAAATGTAAAAATTGGTGCATGCCTGTAGTCCCAGCTACTTGGGAGGCTGAGGCAGGAGAGTAGTTTGAACCACTGCAAATAGTTCTTGCCACCGCACTCCAGCCTGGGAGACAGAGGGAGACTCTCCCTCAAAAAAAAATAAAAGAAGAGGAAGAGGAAGATGGAGGAGGAGGAGGGAGGAGGAGGAGGGGGAGGAGGGAGGAAGGAAAGAAGGAAGGAAGGAAGGGAGGG